>VYZV01012520.1:100865-126727 GCA_013401275.1 Pandion haliaetus | reverse complement strand
CCTCCCCTGCCGCAACTTGAGGCCATTTCCTCTCCTTCTAATGTGTAGTTAGTACATCAAAACAAGTTTGGGTTTAATAGCAACTAGGTGGTTTGTGATGAAATACAAGTTTTAATTGAGAGGTTTCAAATACAGAAGGAAAAGATTTTTTTTTTAATTTAAATTGAATCAATAGGAAGAATTAGAACACAGAATTATATTCTGCAAATGCAAAACTAATTTAGCCCGATTTAGTCAGTGAAACCAAGATGACTGAGAATCTGGACCACAATGCCATTTTCTACTTCCCAGAAGAACCAGCAATTTGGCATATTGGAGGACTTGTAAGAGTTTCTTAAATGAGAATAAGGGATAAAATTTTCATGCTCAGAAACTTGACACTGTTATAGTTATTGTTGGAAACTTTTGGCTTTTCTTTCGTCATCAGCTAGTGCATGAACATGTTCTATAAAAAGCATACTGCCTGCATCTCTTAATCCCAAAATCCTAACAGTCCAATATTCCACACTCCCAATTAACAGACCACAATCGTTACCAATGAGCTACTACACCTTAAACTCCTAAAAAAGAAGGGAAAGACAGGAATATATATAACAGAAACCTATAGATATACTGTGTTTGGGTGCTTGAAAATACTTAAAAGTAGGTAGCTCTCCATATTTTCTGGATGCACCAGGAAGGAAATGTCAGGCAAGTGAAGAACAATGTCATTTTTACCTTGCACTGTCTGAAATAAAGCTATGTAACAAGATAGGACCGGCATGCCTGAGCTGAGGAAGAAAATACATTAGAAAACCCTAGTCTTTAGTCTTTATTTAATACATACTAAGAACTTGTCCAAGAACACTTAATCCACCCCCAAAAATAGGGAGAAAAAAGAACCCTTCATTATAACCAACTTCACTTACATCTGAATTGTTTAAACTTGCTAGCCCCGCTATCAAGGTTTTCAAAATATGTGAGGAAGAGAATGGGGATATGCATTAGATTGCTGTCTCCAAATGCCTCTTTATAAACTATGTCCTTCTCCTTTTGGATAGATTTATCCCATAGATATTGATGTCCAAGGAGACAGGCTGTCAACTCAGGATCTTCATCTCACTCAATCCTTTCTTACGCTGCCAGTTTTACATCTCATTATCCCCTCGTGGCTGGCTTAGACTTCCTCATGTATTTAATAATGCTGAGTCCTCTTGGAAATTTTCACTTCCAGATGGGAGGGCTCTTGAGTCTCTAAAGCACTCCCATCTTTCATTCTGTGGTGAGTAGACTGTGATTTGATTCAGCTGTAGCAAATGGACATACTCATGGTAACACTTTGCACTCAGATATATCAAGCTTCCATCTGAGACACTCAATGTATTCTTCCTGGCATTCATTTAAATAAATCTCGCAGTGCTCTTATTAGGCAGGGAGCATTCATACCCATAGCAGAGATGAAGAAAGCAAGGCACCGAATGGTTAAGTATTTACTATAAAGCCAGGCACGGAGATCTGGACCCCTGACTTCATGTTTTAACTATTTCCCTCACATTTTCCTGCCATGCAGCATGACAGGGATGAGCTGCATTGAATTCCACATTACTTAAGCAAGAAACAGAGTGGGGCAGAGATTCTCAAAAGTGTTGGAGGCCCAGGGGGTAAAAATAATGCCAAAATGGCCACTTTGGCAGCCAAGCAGGTATCAAGAAAACCTGGAGAGTTACAGCACCAAATCCTTCTCCCTCCTGCAGAATCACAGGAGAGGGAGTTAACTTCATCAGCATGGTTCTAGGTCCTTATTACCTTCATGGTTAGAGATACGGGTAGCAGAACCCCTGTATACTTCGAGAGCTTCAAACATAAAGCCTCACTGACTTTTGCCTTTAGGTGGGCTTTTCCCCCATCTCAGTGCATATCTCCTTCATTTGCTCGGACTGTGCCAGAGAACATTTGGACTTTGTGGTGCTAATGGAGATTGTTTTTCTTACCGTAGACTTGTGGGCAAACTGGAAACATGTAAGCCTCACAAATTGCCCACAACAGCTGGACTGCTGGAACAGTGCACCCTTTCATTTCTCTCTAAGAAAGTGAGCTGAGAAGTTACCCTTGCTAGTCGTGCACCCAGGAACTGTGGGTTTTAGCAATTCCATGTTTCGTATTTTTAGTGTTTTCGTATCTCTTTAGCATTTTCCGCTTAACTCCTTTGATCCGTGAAGTCCATTCCCCTATTAAATTTTGCTTTCTTTTCAGTGCTGGTATAGGAAGAACTGGATGTTTTATTGCCACGGCCATTGGTTGTCAGCAGTTGAAGGAAGAGGGAGTTGTAGATGCACTGAGCATTGTCTGCCAGCTACGAGTGGATCGGTGAGTTCCAGAAGAGCTATAAATCAGTCAGTGATTCTTAAAATCGGTCAACGATTCTGAAATCATTACTGAAATGATTCAGTAATGATCAATAATGATTCAGGAATGATTCTGAAAACCTTATCACAGTTGAATGTTGCTTTACGTGAAATGGCTGCCATCACTTTTGCTGCCTCTTACGACAGCATTAGCTGAATATTCAAAGTAACATTTGTATTTAGGTCCTGAATAAGGAATACTGTTTTCTGGGTGAAACTGTGTGAGACTCCACTGAATGAAATTCTCCTGAGATGGCAGCCCTGCGGTTGCTGGGCACTTGGCACTCCTCTTTTCCCCTCCCCGAGCGTTCTGCTGTCTGCAGCATCCCACTAGGACAAAAGAGACACGGGGCAATCTGGAGGCAAGGGATTGTCTTTGAGCCTGAATTGACAGGGACATCCAGGCTCACTCAGTGTGTAATTTATTCAGCGGAGAGAGCCAAATCTGGCGCTGTTGCCATTCCCTCGGCTGTGCTGGGGGTCCTTTTGAACTGGCTTGGCAAACTTACCCAGCTTAAGAAAATAGCAAGGCAGTTGTTGCAGAATTTTCTTAAGTCAGATCAATTCCCTGATTGAATTCACAGCTTGGGAGCAGGAACGCTGTAAGCCAGCATTGTTGCAGAGTGCTTTGTTTTGTGAAACCATGGCTGAAGAGAGATTTGTGTTGGAAAGGAGGATGTGGGTATTGTGCACAATGGAAGCTGTTGGTTTGGTTGTACTGTTCTTTCTTATTCTGCTTGGGGAAACAGGATTTTGCGTAAAGTAAATAAACAGGGTTGCACCAAGAATAGAGAAGTCTAGTTCCTCTCCTGCTGTAGGTACCAGGTCATATAATCTCCTTGCAAGTATCTTAAATGCTTCTGATTTGCATTTCTTCTTTAAATGGAAAAAACCCATAAGGGTGCAAATGCTGAAGAAGAGCTTTGGTCAAAGGGACAAGACAGGATTTTTGTGTTCTGAAGAGCTCTGAAAGGTACTGGAACCACGAACTGCAGAAGGACCAGAATCCATATAGCTGACCGTGTTTATGGATCATCTCCTCTGCCTTCCCCTCCCACGTGCCTTCATCGTACTAGAGATTGTAATGGGATCCTTACGGGGCAACATGAGCCACTTGGAATGTAAAATTCTCCAAGGGGAGTTCCTGACCTAAAAACCTCAGCAACAAAAAAGATGGAAGAGCTGAGGGAAAAATGCTTACTCTGTTTTAAATTATCAACTCCAAATTTCCAACACTCCATTCTGATTATCTGTTCACCATATTGAAAAAGGTTTCTAGTGTTCTCCATTTTAGTATTTCTATTATAAGATAACCTTTTTCTGATTGCTTTTGCACTCCATTGTAGAGAAGTAGAAGCAAACTCTGGTCTCAGCTACATCATTTTTTATGTCATTATTTCAGCCATAGAAAAAATAATCCAGATTTTCAGCATTTTAACTGACAACACAGTTTTGTCGAGTGTATCTGACTAAAGAATTTTCTTATATGTATTAGTATCTTAGATAAACTTGGAAGGAGAATGGAAATCTGACCCAAATATAAACATTCATAACAGCAATCTCAGTGACACAAAGCTTGTTATAAAAATAGTTAAATCTTGTGATCCACACATTTCTGTATTTTTTTGAGTTTCAGATTGTATAAATAGACTCCAGAGATCTTGCTTAAGGTGCCTCAGCTCTTCATATTCTCAGGCATTGCCCGAGACAAAAAGTTTATCTGTGTTCTAATTTTTAAGGACGTTTTTCTGGGCAAAACTCAGTAGCCAAAATTCTTTTGCTTTTCTTTTTCCAATTGGCCATATTGCAGAATGGTTCTCACTCACCTGGCAGTCAGTTTATAGCAAGGATTCCTAAGGCAGAGTTTAGCAGCCCCTAAGACTACAGTCGCCACTGCCAGCCCAACCAGATCGCAGGTTCATAAAGTGGCCGAGTACCAGTGTTACGTGGACAACACTCGATGACACCAGCTTCCCCTGATGACCCAGCCCTGACTTGGTGGTTATTGGCAGGTGGCTTGGGAGATAGAGCATTACACGTGGCATGCAGCGGGCAAAATGAACTTAATGTCCCACTAGACTTGGCTGCAAGAGCTGGCTCTACCATAGCTGCATTGCACCTCAGTTACCAGCGTGGCCAACATCAGCAATGGGGTACAACCAGGAGCAGAGCAGGAACGGCGATGAGGCTGTCTTCCTCATGATGCTGGCCAGCAGCTGAGCTCAAATTTATTCTTTGTACATCAGATTGCCCTTACAAAACAGAAAAAAGATTTTGGCAGAAAAGGATGGTTTTTTCTAACCGCCTGGGAGCTAGAAACCTGCCTCAGAGGTACACTGAATATTTCATCCCTGATACCTCATCTCCACTAGATTCCTAGCCAGACTTGCTCATGCTCAGAGCTGCACCATCCAAACACAGACCTACTGATGGAAGGAACACACTCCATGGTATCCACTAGTGTGTGAACTTCTTGTTACATCGGTTCGTGGCCACATTTCTACCAAATTGAATCGAGCAATGGGAGAAAAGAAAAGAGCTGCGCTTGAGGGACCCACAGTGAAGCTGTAGTGATTTACCAAAACATTTCCATTGCCCAGCACACTCAGCAAGAACCAAACAAGCATCCAGACAAACTGCAGATGGTGGCAAAAAGTTACACTGAAAAATAGTTAATTAACTGCCCGTGTATCCCCTCTGGAAACAGAGTTTAAAATAGAGCTCCAACAGGGAATGAGACAGGAGAGAGCTGCTCCTAGGTAAGGTATGTCCAGGTGCCACTTTCTTCTTAGCCGTTCAGCGTAAGTTAAGGGGTGAACGGATCTGGCAGTAATTGTGTGTGCTGAGCTAACATGAGGAAATGGACCATCCACTCAAAATCTTGACCCAGGACGGAGGTAGAGCTATGCTCTGTGTGGATTCATAGAAAGACAGACCCACAGATCTGCTCAGCTTACTTTTTTTCCCAGTTCATTTTTTATGTTTTGCAACAGAAACAGGAAACGTTTGATGTGAGGCATCTTCAAGACTTACTGTGATATCGAGAAACTTTGCACATTCTTAACCTTAAAGGCACATTCTTGGAATGACGTCCGATAACTTTGCTCTTGGCTCCTCAGACAGGATGAAAAGAGTTTCCAGTGTGCGTCAATTCATTGTTTTAAGTGTTTTGACTAATCGCCTCAGGTTAAAAAAAAAGAAAAAATCCCAAACCCTGCATTACATTCACTCCGGAGCAGACTGCATCCAGCTGCACTAGCAGCAAGCTGGAGAGCAGGGTAAAGGATCCTTCCCTCCCCCACGGCTGCCCAGGCAGAGCTGGTCATGGTCCCCGAGCCCTGAGGATAACCGGGGCTCTTTCTTCCGAGCGCCGCCCCAGAGAGTCCCAAAGAAGCAGAGAGCCCAGCAGCTCGCAGAGGAGCTGGCAGTGTGGGCTGGCAGAGGACGAAGGCCGCACGCCCGGAGGTGCCGTAGCTGTGGGTACATCCCTTCCGGGCACTAGGGACGCGGGAGAGGAAACCTCCCTCCTTGAGCAGATTTCCTCCTGAAACGCTCTTCCACACAGCCTTTTGCATTAACTGATGTCTCAGGGTCACAGATGATTCCTTGCTATTAAACGTGAGCTTTGCACAAGAACAAAGGGGAGAAGGACTTGGGGGTATTTGTGGATGAAAAATCAGACATGAGCCGGCAATGCACACTTGCAGCCCAGAAAGCCAACCGTACCCTGGGCTGCATAAGAAGCAGCATGGCCAGCAGGTCGAGGGAGGGGATTCTCCTCCACTACTCCACTCTTGTGAGACCCCACCTGCAGTACTGCGTTCAGCTCTGGGGCCCCCAACATAAGAAGGGCATGGACCTGTTGGAGCAGGTCCAGAGCAGGGCCGTGAAGATGGTCAGGGGGCTGGAACACCTCTCCTGTGAAGAAAGTCTGAGAGAGCTGGGATTTTTCAGTCTGGAGAAGAGAAGGCTCCGGGGAGACCTTTTTCCCACCTTTCAATATATAAAGGGGGCTTACAAGAAAGATGGAGAAAGCCTTTTCATCAGGGCCTGTAGGGCTAGGACAAGGGGTAATGGCTTTACACTGAAAGAGGGTAGATTTAGATTAGATGTAAGAAGTTCTTCACTGTGAGGGTGGTGAGGCCCTGGCACAGGTTGCCCAGAGAGGTTGTGGCTGCCCCATCCCTGGAAGTGTTCGAGGCCAGGTGGGATGGGGCTTGGAGCAACCTGGTCTCGTGGAAGGTGTCCCAGCCCATGGCAGGGGGGTTGGAACTAGATGATCTTCAAGGTCCTTTCCGACCCAAACCATTCAGCGATGCTATGGTTCTATGAATCCCTTGTATGATAGCACTGACAAGGCCAAGTCGTCTGAACCTCAGTGGAAGACTCGGGTGCCCCTAAGCTGACAGGCATGTGCATTGGTTTGCCCATACAGGGTTGAGAAGCATCACAACATCTCGGTTCTGCTTGCTAACGCAGGGCAAACGCGATAGTGCTGGGCTCAGCCCCAGCCAGTCTTACGCATGCTGCCTTGGGAATTTTGTATGTTACTTCAGCACCGAAGAGGAAGGAGCAAGGATCACCCCCACAAAGAGCCCAGCGCAGCCAAACTTGTTTTAACGTGCCCTTCCTGCCAAGTCCTTCTCCCTGGATATGTTCCCTTCCTCCACCCCTTCCACACAGCGGATCTAACCTGGGAAACGCACTCCCTTCGAGAACATCTTGGGGGAACTTCGGTGGGGGAGACAGGGAGGGAAGCTGGCTGGGAAGGGGTTGCGTGGGCAGGGCAGGACGCAGCAGTGAGGAGGAAGGAAGGAGGCTAGGCAGCACGGAGGACCAGAGCAAAGCCCTCCCATCACCTTTAGAGTCTCGCTGGATCTCCAGGCAGGGGACAGGCACAGAGGAGAGCAGCTGAGGGCAGCAGGCAGCCAAGAGTTATGAATTTGTGGATGTCTTTGCTGGCAAAGCTAAGAGGCTGCTGCATTTTGCACCGGATGGGACCATTTAAGGGTCTGTGATTTAATTCCTAGGAATAGCATATCATAACAGACAGGCAGCTCACTAAAAGGTGTTCGACAGTTGCCTGAGCTCACTGGAGGAGCACAGACAGCTGGCTGCTTGCTTAAAGAAGTAGGTATTATTTTAATTATGTTTTTCCTGCCACAGCCATTTAGCCATCCAGTAGCACTGAGGAAACTAGAAGGACCCTGTGGTTGTAGACAACGTTCTCTAATACTAAAGGACAATACTTGCTGGGGCAGTTTTAGCATTTTCCACATAGCATTGTGTATCAGTAGACCCTTTTGTTGCTAGGGTGTCTGAAGGGATCACATGGGGGTTTGCCAGACCTTCTCCTGTAAGATGCCAGTCTCTGACATTGCTCTGGATCCAAATCCCTCACAAATTTGCTTGTTTCAGTGAAGATCTATCTGAGGCCGAATGCAATACACATCCTAATGTCTTCCTTCCCACCAAGGCCCTTTAGTCTTTCATCGCCCCCAAAAGTAACTAGCTGCTCCAGGGTACACTGAGGATGAACTGGGGGCTTGGTTCTAGAAGCAGAGTAGGTATCTCTGAACACCCTGGCAGATGAGATAATAAAAGTGGAATTAAGTAAACTTGAGGCTTCACTGCATGAGAAGTGAGACCTGGAAGACCTTAGTACTGTCAGAAAGAGGCTCAGGTTCATTTCAGAGCGGAACGGTACCACTCTTACTAAATATCACACCTACCTCCTGTAGGACATCATCCCCTTCCTACCACACTGCAACTGGCACTGGAGGTGTGGGACTTAATCCTCATACTAAGACCTGACAAAGGGATTGTTATCAGGTGAAGGTATTAAATGTAGGCATCTAATCCAAGCTGGCCGTAACTAGTCCTTTTTATGGTCAAGTTCAACTTTTTTGTATTGTTGGTGCTGAAATGAGTCACTGCTGTAAAATTTCTGAGGTGGCTGCTGTTCAGACAGGATGCATTGTAGGCGTTAGAAAGAGGACAGGAAGAGCTGTTCTCTGCACAGGCGATCTGAGGGTCACCAAAGGTTACATTTTTAGTAAGGGACAAAAATGAAAGGCCAGATTCTGACTATTCCCTTGCTCCATCAGTAGCATTGCTGTGTCCGTGTATCTGGCCTTCCTTGCCCAAGTGACTGAGCAAAATTCTCTCTCAATTTGTTGAATTTGAAATGTAGGTTTTAACAATGTAGAAGCCAGATGTTTTCCTCTCTAGTTCTTACCCTGATGGAATCAGGAATGGTGGTTCATGCTGGGCACGTGCTGGATGGCGTTAAGTTATGAAGAAAGTGTTTCTGCGCAGGCAAATCTCCCACTTACTCAAGCAAACTCTAAGCCAGAAATTGAGACAAGGACTTGTATTATCTGGTGGTCATGGGGTTGGCGGGGGCTGGACTTGTTGCATTCTTAAGAAATAAGATTTCATTGCGATGTGTTTCCTTTTCAGGGGTGGAATGGTTCAGACCAGTGAACAGTATGAATTTGTGCACCATGCACTGAGTCTGTATGAAAGCAGACTTTCTGCAGAAGCTGTCCAGTGAAGCCAAGGAGGATAAACCCAAATGTCAGTCTCTTGAGGTAATTTCTTTCGTTACCTACCAGCAGCTTCTTCAAGGAGTTTACTGCAGTGGGAAGAGCAGCTTTGAGGCCAACTTCTGGAAGGACTGTGGACGGTTTGGCAAAAGTATAGATTGCTGGACCCTTACTGTATATGAATGTATTGTGAGCTTCCCAAAAATGATTTATAAAGAAGGTACCGTACTGAAACTACACATGGATTTCACATATATATCTGAAGGTGGGTTTAATGCTGTAATACTGATATCTGCCATGTGGAATGTATGTATGTGCTACTGCTGCAGTCGGATGGACATTGGAACTTCTACAGAAGAAATGTTTATCAAGTGTATAAATGCTTTAACGTTTGCAAACTGTCTCGTGAATGGACTGTCAACTGTACTGTAAAGTGCTATTACTGATTATGTGGTGAGCTTGTTTCTTGGCCACATAATATTCTTGCTGCTAAAATTGCAAGTGTTCAATTATGGAATCAAAAAAAAGATGATGAGATAATAAAAAAATTAAAAGTCTTGTTTTTGAAAATATTCAAAAGCAGTTAATATTTTATATGGAAATATATGTTCTTCATACTATTAACTATTACATGTGTATTTACCATAGGTCTTACAGAGCAGTTGCAGAGCACAATGTCCGTTATTCGGTGTGTATGTACTTACCCTGTACTGTTGATTGTCTTAGAACATGCTTCTGCTACAGACCTGAATCCAGTGTATTTGTAAAATCGTGTAAGTCATTTTACTTTTAAAACAAACTTTGTAGCATATATTAAATGGTAAGGATTTTAAATATTTGTCTGTCTTTTATTAATACGGAATTTTTTGCTTATGTTGTTTATCTGCTCTATCTCTTTCAGTAAGAGATAGATGCCTTTAGTGATAGGGACTGTTCCACGACAGGCTATACAAGAAAGAAAATGCTGCAATGACTGTTTCCTTTACTGTTCAGTAAGAGTTTGTTCTTAAGAGAAACGCGAGCTTGGCATTATGACTTACAGCACTGGAGGTCTGTTTACAGGGTATAATGAGTTTTTAATGCAGTGATGTTGACTTTGCTTCATACTGCTAATAAACTACACTTGATATAAAATATTTACTGAGGTCTCTGTTCTTGCCTAGGGTAGTTAATGCACCACACACTCTTGTACCCCCATGACCAGGCACAGCCCAGTACAATTCGGTTAGCCTCCACCATGGCTTCAGACCACTGGAGAACCAATCCAGAGGACCCAGGCAGTCTCCCACTGACACGGAGCAAGGTGGATCACCTGATGGGAAGGCAAAACCAGCACCATCACTTCATCCCTCGGGGGAGTTGGTGTAAGCCCCTGTGCAGACCCCGGAGCTTTGTCTCCTCCTCTTCTCTTTGTCCCCCTCCCCGCTCCACTTGGCTTTTAGAACTTGCAGAGTTAGAAGTATCAATACTGAGATTTTGCTTGACTACGTGTAGTTACAAAAAATGTGTGTTCGTTCCCCGGATAGTACAGAATGTACTTATTCAGCACCATCCAGATCACCTGCAGGCTTGCAATATTTCACAGGCAACCAATTCCACAAAAGTATAATCCCTTTTCTTTTAGTCTGAAGAGATTCAATACCATGTCTTTTAGTTTCCCGGGTGTTTGAAATCCGCTCTTTTGCTTGTGTTTTTCCAAAATAAAGCAACTAGTAAACTCTGAAGAATCATATGAAAGGACAAAGTGGTGTAAAACTCCCCAAAACAATTGAATAGAAGGAAGTGCTCGTCACTGACTTTTTCCCCCTGTGAAGGCACATTTCCTTCCTAGCCTTCGCTTCACTTATCTGAGGTGGTTTTTTTTAAGAGAAGCATGGGGAGTTGCTAGAGGGAAAATGGATTCTTTATTTCACGTCCTGGTTTCTACCTGTCTTGCCTTGACATTCTCAGGTAAGTGTCTCTCCCCACTTCCCATCGGCCGTATTGCTCTCTCTGCCGCTGAGCAGAGCCCTCCGGCACAGCTGGTGACTTACAAAAACCGAGTCACTTCTTCGCCGGGGTTCATACAAGAGGAATGGGGGGCAGGGCAAACGTAGCCCGTTCTGTTTAGATTTCTTTCCAAAGGAAAATAAACTGTATCCTTCTATGCTGGAGATACCTCTTCTTGGTTTTGAGAAGATCTCCAGGAGCTGAGCTTTGGGACAAGATCTTCGAAGGGGAGATTCCTATTTTTTATTCCTACTTTGTGAAACTTCCAGAGCCAGGAGCTTTCTGTGATGCTTAGTTAGAAAATACCCAGGTCTGTAATAACAGGGGGATGACAAACCTCAGCCAAGGGAAAGAAATACACATGTTGGGTTTAGCACTTCGTAACTAATGAGGCTGGAAATGTTTGAGTAACCGAGATTAAAAAAAGAGAAAAACCTAAACAGGACGTGGCAGGGAGGCAGCATTTGAAATAACCGGTTCCGTGTTCTGTAACAAGTACAGATTTTGCGCTGGTAACTTTGGGGGTTTTTTGATGAATGCATTGTATTTCTCTTCATCTGAGTGTTTGGTGTTGATCTTTAAGTGGGGTGGCACAAAGAGCTAATCTAACATGAATTAGGGACTAACAGCTAGAGACGTTGGAGTAAATCCAGTAAAACAGATGTACTTCCTATCAGTAAAGAGCCTCCATTCCTGTAACGGCACAGGCACTAAGCAGCACACAGATTTGGGACTGTCCTCTTACATGCTTTCTTCAGAAACACTACGAGTTTTACTAGAACAATTTCCAGGCACTAAATTATACTGTAAAAAGACTGCCGCAAAACTGAAAAAAAGACTGAGAGCTCGTGGAGATCTCTGTATGCTTTCAAGCAGGGGCAGTGGGGTATTTAGAATTGGTATTTAAAGGTAATAGTTCTTGGATTTCTTTTATATCCAGTTTAATTTTTTCTTCATTTTTATATATAATGAAGGTCAAGGTGACCTTTGCCAATATAGTTGCTTTTTGCATTCTCACTCTTTACATTACCGTCATGTGGGTTGTGCGTTTGGGTTTTTTTAAAATAGGTTCAACATATGGAAGGGTCATGAAAAGTTCAACACACAGAAAGTGGGAAGAGAGATTTATTTGTTGTTGTATTTTAAATCACCAAGAATTTGGGTTTTGTTTAATAACCATGTGTAATCTATTGTATTTTTCTGGAATTTTCCTCTTCCAGAAGGGTTTCTCATTATCCATGTCCAGAAACAGCAGTGTCTTTCAGAAAAGAGAGGAGTCATTATGGAAAAGTGCAATATGACCAACCTCAACCAGCAGTGGCAGTGGACGGCAGATGACAGGCTGCTCCATGTGAAATCTGCCCAGTGCCTGAGCATCTCTACGCGCTCTGCCCTCTCATCTCGCAGCATCATCGCTGATTGTCCCCAGGCGGTCAGGTGGACTTGCCACGAGGAGGATGGGCTCCTGAAGGTGGCCAACAGCTCTCTCTTTCTCACAAAGCAAGGTCAGAAGGTAATGGCCAAGCAGAGTAAGAAATACCTTCATACATGGATGCAGCTAGAAGCCAGCGAGACGGGAAAACCTGTTTATGTAAATCTGTGCTCAAAGCAAGGTGAGCTACTCCTTCAAGGAAGTATCCTGGAAGTTTTGGTAACAAAAATGTCTCTTTTATGCTAACTCAGGTGTTAAAAATGATATTTCATTCATACAGAAAAGCGTTTTCCATAGCTGAAAAGAGTTCAGAGAACCATAAAAAGAACAGCCGAGATGAGTGCTCTCTTTCTCGTAACGGTGGGGTTTTTAAGCCATTTTATATTTTCAGGATGTCTCTTCTTTTCTCTGCTCCCAGTCTTTGGATCAAAGTGCTTACGTGTAAGCTCAGCTCGCTATTCTTGTGTCATTTCCTTTTTCACTTTTAAACAGAATTGTGGGTACTAATTCCTAGTATTTTAAAAAATATGGATATATAAAAGTCCTTCTCCTCCCCATTCATTTTATCATACAAATCCAGATTCAGTCTGTCAAGAGCAAGTAGACATCTGAAAATCAAACACATGCACAATTATTTCTCCAATTAACCCAAATGCGTGGTTAGAACAGACATGGCTTACACATTCACATGTTTACACAGTGTCACTTTGCCCTTAGATGCAATATATATGAGAACATATATATTTCAAAGTCCTGAAAATAATGAACTGTATCAAAAATCTCAGAAATTCTTGCAATAGCACTTTGAGTTGCATGGGTCTGTGCACATACCGACAGATGTGTTGATATGTCTCGGTGGTTATATGTTTCCATATCCATAGCAGAAGGGAAGGTAGAACGGTTTGAATACTGCTTAATAACACTTTCCTTGATGTCCTGTTGTCAATCCTTCCTGACAATCCTGTTGACATTCTTCTTGTGCACTATTAAGCAGTTCTTCATGGTAAATAAGAACAACCTGCAGAATTAAGCTTTTTATTGGGGAACACGCAATTTATTCTTGTCTTTACAGGATTAAAAAAATGTTTTATGACCCAATACTTTTGCATATGGCCAAGTTTTCAGAATGTTTAAAACAAATCCTTGTTCCTTCTAACCTTTCTACCCTCCCAGTCTTTGTAAGGCAGAGTTTCAGCATATTTGCACTTGCAGAACTCTACTCGCAGCAGCAGGACTGCTCACCTGAGTGGAGGTCTGAAAGGACAGCTTGCAGAATCAGGGAATGGAAAACTGGCCAAGATGCCATTCCAGCCCTCCCATATGTTTTAGAGATTAAAAAGGCAAAATCATTTGAAGCCCTGCGTATAGGGTGAGCATGGCTTGCTTATTCAAAGACACCATGAAAAGCTGAGATGAGGTACGCAGGCAGTGTTACTTTTCCTAGATAGCTGGATGAAGTGTGGCCTAACAGAGTTAAAGTAACCTTACATCCCTTTCTTAATCATCCTCAGAGGGGAAGCAATTTAGGACCAATGAATCCTGAATAAGTCAATTGTCATGGGGTATTAAAGCACCTTCTCATCTATTTACGGTGCTCGGTCCTTCAATGAATTTACCTTCATTTTCCTGAAATTCTCTCCATAGGCAGGCCTGTAGATCCTCTTTGAGAGTCTCACTGTGTCAGTTACTCCTTTTTGACAGCTCTGGGAAGCTCTGCTGAGAAACCAACAGTACATGATGATCCTCAATACCTAACTAAGAATTCCAGGTATATAAGAAACTCATAAAGAGTTGAAGTAGTGCAAAGAGGTTAATTTGTCAAATAATAATAATAGTAAGTACTACAAGAACAAGATCTAATGCCCATAGTGCTGGTCTTGACATCCATATGCATGTCAAAATTTTCTGTGTTGAATGCGTAAAATTAGTCTTCCAAGAACATCTGTCTACTTGCAGTGAAAGCAGCAGTGGATCAGCCTAAAATAACATATTCAGTCCATATTTAGCTACGATAGTAAAAACTGAGCAAAGTCTTTGGAGCTGAAATGGCTGTAAGTTTTTCTACTCCTGACTAACACCATATTTTGATATAATTTACCCTTTGTTTTCATAGTACTCATAAAAATAGTTACATTTTGGCAAAGGAGTAACTCACTGAATTGCATCCCAAACATCTTATCAGCCCAGATATAGTACAAGCTCCAAACCCAACAACTGCAACTACCTTTTATTCTGGACGTAACTCAAATACCAAGTATGATTTTTCTGAGCCTGGGGAAATTCTGGGCTTGGATTTGGATTTCAAACCAGCCATCTGAGATGTGTTTGGATATACATTTTTTGCTACAATCCAGACCTAAATGACTCTTTGTGGAAATCAGGATTGTTTTAAATATGTATCCCATCCCTGCTCATCAGAGATCACTTTAAATCTAACAGCAGACAGTCCTTCTCACACAAACCCATGGTTGAATCTGGCCTCTGGCTGAAGCAGCTGACATGAAGAAAGGCCAGGAGGTATCAATCTCCCTTGAGATGGTGAGACTTCAGGTCTCATCAAATTCATGAGGAGATTCTGGGCAGAGAGAGGAATAGTGTCTATACTGCTAAGGCCTTCTTTTCACTAGCCGGCTGTTGGGTCAGAGCTCCTCTAAGCCCAGGATCCAGGAGAAGGGACGGGAATGGAAACAGGGAGGAGGAAAATATGGGGGAGGTGAAGGGGTAGAAGGCAGGATGACTGCAAAGAGCAAAAATTGTTGCACGTAATTAACAATTGCGAAACAAACCCTGACTCCTCTTGTATGCCTGGAGAGCACCCAGAGCATCGCTAGTGCTGACACACTAACGCCAATGTCACTTCTGAGTCGTGTAAGCAATTCTTACACGCTTCTTTCAGTCTGGGTAGGTTAGTTTCAGTAAAATATCCGAGTAGAGAACAGAGGCAATGCTATGTGGCATCTCGAATATTACCAACAAACTTCAAAACTACTGCAGACCAAAAATTATTCACTAAGTGGAGAATGACTTCAAACAGGGAGACACAAGTCCAGGCTGTACGCTGCAGTTACTCACTGAGATCCAGAGGCTGTCACACAGCCTGTAGAGCAGTCTGGAGGCAGAAGGTGACGTGAACTGTTTTGTAATAGGATGCTCTGCACTGCATTTCTCTTCTACCATATTATTCATAGTAGGGACACCTCCTGAAGGAACTGTAGCTGCAACACCCTACAACTGTGGGTATCAAGACAAAGCTCCATTCAAAAGAGTAGCTGGTTTTGTGGTGGAGAATGGTTTTATTACTTACTGTTATGTGCCAGGTACTTCAGAACATAGTGGAATCTACAAGATATAAAACAAGCTGGACAAGGAATTCAGATACCAAATACAGCATCTTTTTATCTCCTGGGGTTTTTTTGCAGTCTAAAATAGACAAAATATCACATACTATGTATGAGCCAAAGCCTGACGTGCCATCTGACGTTCAGACTGTTACCACCTCCTTTTCTACCCCAGCTTCTGGCCCTGTATCTTCACTTTCACGTGGGCTTCTCTCTTCCTCTTATCCCATTCTCAGTCTGCCTGCTTCGTATCAGAACCTGAGTTTACTGAGTTCACATGCCACTGCTTCAGTGGGTGAGATGGAGAGTAGAAGAGACCAGAGCAGTGCGCACTCAGGGCGTGCTCCGAACCACTGGAGCAGCAGTAGCAGCTGCAGAACGCGGTAAGGGAAGACACGTGCGTCTTCTTGGGAAAGTGGAAGAGCACCAAAGAAAGGTGGCAGAAGCACAGAAAAGGCAGCAACTCTTACCATTTTTGCGATCATGTTAATCTCTCTGGGCTTTAATTTTTCCACATCTTTAGTGCTTGTAATGACTGCAATGATCCATCCATAGGTTCACAACAGGTTGGATTTTTGGGTGTGTAGCCTTTACAAATTTCTCCAGGATAAGTTAGAACAGTGAGAATCAATATTTTCATTCCAACTTTGAGTTGACCCAAAACTTTTTTCCTAAAAAAACAATCGCTCAAACCCATTCACTCCCTGAATTGTTATTTTATAGGATTTTGTAAGTAAAAGAGTTTGCTAACATCTCTGTGAACCCATGAAATACCAAAAATGAGTTGAATCTTCTTTCTTCGGGCAAAGCAATACATGTCTGACCACTTTTGCTCAGCTCCACCTGGAAAAAGAAAGGCATCAATGTCAGATCCTTGGACATAATTACAAGACCTTGTACACAATCCAACAGCACACAGACAGAAGCTCAAAGAAAAATGTGGGTTTATATTTTGTTAAAAGAATTGGAAAAATCTGCAGTATAGCCTAGGTCTCTGGTTTTCGTAAATTGTCAAAGTCTCAGTGAGCCGCAGCGCAGAGAGCATAGAACAAACTCAGCTCAGCTACTTTCACAGGGAAAAAATGGAATGATATGAACAGCTTCCCAGAGCAACCAGGAGGATGGCAAGCCCTGCTTTACTATTTCATCTTCTGCTGCGAGTGCTAACAAAGATACAAATTCCAGACAACAACTGTACTGGTAATTTCATGATTACATTCTCTCCCTTTATTTCGTCTGGGTCTCTGTGTAGAAGCTGGAGAGGGTTTCAGCTTCTAGGTGTCTAAATGTAGGTGTCTGAAGGCAGGGCTTATTTCAGTTGTCTCAACATAGGTGCTTTTTGCCATTGGAGATGCTCCAGGATGTCCCACCTGACCTCTCACTGCCTACCCAGCAAGGCATATGTCACCCATAGGTGCTACAAGAGCCCTGAGCAGATAGATGTCTTCAGATTGCAGTATGCAACTATGTTTAGGCAACTGAACCAAGTCGTGGGTGTCTACATAGTAGCTACCTTCCTGAGCTCTCTTCAGTAGAGATGTAATCGGTGGAGTTAATGGAGTCTAGATAACTTTCATTGACCAAACATCCACTTCAGGGTGAGCTGGGTCTATCTAGAGTGTCAGAAATAGGGCTGATAGGGCTACGGTAATATCACCATAGTTATCTGGGACATTCTGCTACCGCTGGCGCTGAAAGAGCCTTTGAGTGGCTACTTCAGCATTTCAAAAACAAGCAAGTAAAAGAGCAGCTCAGGATTAGACTGGAGTTTGGAGACATTTGACCTGTCTGACATGAGATACAAACATTGCTAACTTCTACAGCATTTCAGATAAAGAAGGTAATTTTTCAAGTAGCATAGATTTTGCAGTGTTTAAAAGGTCTACATTGAATGGGAAAGGAAGGACATTTAGTGGATTTTGTTATTCTGTCACACTCCTACATGCAACAGAAATCTGAAGTATGCTTTTTAAATAGAGTCTTTATTTCTGCAGTCTATTTACAAGTAGTTAGACAGCTAAAAAGATAAATTCATTTTGTCCTGCACATACAGAGATCTTAAAACAACCCCTTCTGGTTTCAAGTCCTGCTGTCAGCAAGCTAGATGCAGTCTTACAGACTATTTCCTCCTGTACAATAGATATCTGATTCATTTATGTTTCACTAGCAGTTCAGCCTTAGTTTTCTGAAACTGCACTTTAATAGGGTAGGCAGATTGGTATGATGCAAGCTGTGTCAGAAGGCTGCACCATGCTGGCTCATCTGAGTCTGAAGGCACCACTGGAGGGTTCTCAGGACTTGACAACTAATCGGCGCTCTTGCTCACCATACATGGAAAATGTATGGATTTCCTTTTCTTGTAAGCGTCCTGCTGCTGTGCAGATGGATGCAGTCTGCAGTACACCCCATGGATGAAATATGTGCTTAGTCAGAACGTCATAATTTCTCCTGGGTGTGCTACCAATTATTACAATGGTATGTTCACACACTGTATATCATTCAGCTACTAGTGATCAACGTCAGTGTCACTGCTGCAGTTCTGCTCCCATGGACAGTTTTATGCCTGATTTTCAAAGAGACTGCTAGAACAATGCTAAACACTTCTGAAAAATCCCACTGTTGAGATTTCTGGGTACTTTACTGATGTCCAGATGGGAGGTGAGTTTTTTCTGGTTTAAAAATTTGGAACTTAAGTTGTGTAGAAATCTGTTTGCTTGGGGCTTATAATATGCAGTTTTCTTTTATAAGTGCCTGCTATTGACAAAGGGCTATGACAGTCCTTATGCTAGAACCATAGTGGCTTTCCTTAGAAAGAGAATATAAACCTGAATCCTGATTTTCCTGAAGTGAGGGCAGATATGAACCCTATTAGTCAGTCCAGTGTAGGATACATGGAAAGTGCTGGTACATATATCTGAAGTTCCAGTATGGCATAGTGCTATGCGCAAGCCATTTCAATCCACGGGCTACAGGTAACAGACTGTTGTCAGTCTGCTGGGAAAGATTCTTCAGCTGGAAACCCAGGGTAGCCCCGAGCTTAACAAGAGGGGTTGGGTTGCGCCGTGACCAAGTGCTTGTTCACGGTACCTCCTCGGGCTGGTGGAACATTTCTGAGGACCAAGCATTTCGCTTCCAGGAGGGTCGAGCTCTCCCCTCGGCTCCTGCACCAGGAATGCTGGTTATCCGCTGGCTGCTGAGTCCCATAAATGTTGCTGGCAGCACCAGCTTCCCTTTTATGGAGCAGCAGCTTTCCTAAAGCACAATTGCACTGGAACGCAAACGTCTTCCTGTTGGAATCGCTGCTATTTGTCTGTAAATAAAGCCAAGATTTTTTTTTTTTTTAATGTGTTTTAAAGTTGGGTGTGTAAATCTATATTTAGGAACCCAATTGAGTGGCCTTTTTTTCTAAGCAGCTGCTGACCACTCAGATGTACTTTTTTTTTCAGCTGTCTTTCTATCAGTAAGTTCTACTCCCTGCTGAATTTGGAGATATCTGAGAAGCACAGGGCCAGCGGGCCTAATTCTTTCCAAGTCCTTGGGGCTAGCATTTCTAGTTGCCTAACACAGATTTTCAGAGACCCCCAACTAATAGGAGATCCCCAGGAGCAATAACTGACGTGGAATTTAGACTGTCTGGACTTGTGTCAGCTAATGGGTTTGTTTCAGCAGCTGATGACAGCTTAAGCACAGGGCTGCCCCTGCCAGACTCTTCCCTGTCCTTTTGGTGGGGGCCATGAAGGTATGTGACGTAGGACCACAACAAACTCTGCACCCTAGGCACTCTGCAGGGGATTCTGCAAATGCAGCAGCATGAGGATGATCGTGCAGTGTTGGACCAGACCTGAGGGTTCGATGAAACCCTTTGCACAGGTATAAGAGCAGAATTAGATCCGTCGTATTGTTTTCAGTGCCTTGATGTAGAAAAATATTTGATCAACATTTTTTGTAATTAAATGGAGACTTGGACACTTTTATTCCCAGAGACGCACAGCTAGATAAAAGGAGGGGAAACGTTTAATCTGGGTATCAACCCGTTCCAGCAAACCAGTCCTTTTCAAGAGGATCCAAAACCGCGTACCAGGTGAACGCACTGTGCACAGGAAACACTTGCATGAAAGTACCTCTTACAAGGGCTTACAACCCCACTTTTATTTCTGGATGCAAATGAGAGCGCTGCAAGTTTCTTTATATAAGCATGTTAACATATATATACTTACACAAATACAAAAAAACCATCATGTTGACTTCGACTTCATGGAAGCTCGCCCACTGATCCTTTGGGTAAGAGGTAATCACACGTTGGCCTGCTAAGACATCATAATTGCACACCAAGTAATTACATTGGGAAGCTTCTGCTGCAATTTAACCCAGTCATTACATTTTTTTTAGAGGGTTTGTGAGCTAAAATTGTTATAAATGGCAACCAGCCCAGTGGCTCAGCAGCAAAACAAGGTTCTGTCATGCTGGAGACCCCAGTTCAAGGACAGACAAAGTGTCTTGGGCGTTGAGCCAATGCACACTAGCTGTGCTCCAGCAATGGCAGGGCAGCTTTTTGTGAGGAGAAGGGGCCAGTGAGTAATTCCAATCGCTTAGCTGAAATGTGATGCTACCAGATGTAGAGGCCACCAAAGCTTGAACCCTGCCCTCACAGCCACAAAGAAAGGATATTAAATACATACCAATGGGGAGGAAGAGCCATGAAAATGTGGAGGAAAAATGTGTAGTAAAATCTTTCCTGCGCTCTAATTGCAACTTTGGCGTTCTCTGAAGGATACGTGACTAAAAAAGCAAATCCACCATTATATTTGCAGACACTTCAGTTAGCTGATACGATTGTTAGCTGAACCTTGGGAAGAGAGCAGTCAGGGGTTAGCATGGTCTCTCCATGGGACTGATTTAAAAATGCAAGAGGAATGTCCCATGCGGGCACAAGGAGCTTATCTTGAACAAATATCTTGAAGAAAAAAATTGTCTCGAACAAATTACCTTGAAAAATTATGTTGAACAAAGCCATATTTTGAACTTACACCAACAAAAGGCAGATGAGGATCTGGCCCATGTGCTTACAAAGGCAGGGATTGGACCATATAAAGCTGAAACTGTGTGCTGTTTGATAGACTCAAGCGAGTGAAAAAGCTACAAGTAAAAACATTGTGCTGTTCATGACAAAGTACAACCTTTCTCTTCAGAATCATTGATGGACTGTATTTAAAACGAATAGTATGAATGTTCAGGGAAATTAATTTTTTTCTGCTTTTGTTTTGCACAGACTTTGCTCTTGATGCAAAATACATGTTTGCACTGAAACCAAAAAACTATAGAACTGACACGTGCACTTAAACTACTTAGAAGTCATATTAGCCACAGTTATTGGCATCTAAAGAATTGTTTCTAAAAATGTACAGCTGATTTTAATTACTTTGCTTTATTTGTCTTAGATCTCCAAGATGCAGACACTTCTGTATGGAGTACTAGAACTACATCCCCCCCTTTAAACGCTGTTACCTCTAGGCCTGAAAATCTGCTGAAGAGTAGCACAGAGATGTTCATCAGAAATGTGACGGAACACTTCAGTAAAAATCTCATTGAAAAACTCTACTTTGACTTGAAATCTGCAGTAACAGAGAAAGCCTGGATGCCAACAACTACTCTTCAGTACTCTAGCACTACAGAAGAGGTAAGGCACAAGAATTATTGATTGATTTTTATTAAGCCTGCTCCACTCTGTGGAGCCTGATAGCTATTACAGGTGGATGTTTCGTGGACAAAAAAAACCAGCTACAGGACTAAGTTTTGTTCTTTATTTTGGTGGGGTGCTTTGTTCATGCTGATAGTGCCCTTTGCTAGAAGCACAGCTGCAGAAAAATTCTGCCTCTTCTGTACAGCACAGTCCTGGTGTGCACAATGCATTGGGAAAATCTCTAAGCTCGAGGGAAATGCTCAGGATACGTGAGGAGCAATGGAAAGCTCACGGATGTGGCAGGAGCCACAGAAGCCTGGGTATCTGCTCTCAGTGACTTAGGCTCTGCCACTGGTTTGTTGCAGGACGTGAGGGTCTAGCTCTAATTACGCTCTAAGAATCACAGTATGTTTTATGACCTTATTTAGGATAATTGTGTCCTAAAATTACATGCATGGTTTACAGAACAAAGCAAGTGAAATCTGAATGCTTTAACTTGCCTTACAAAGAACCGTGGCCTTGACCCTGGTCAGCTCATCTACTGACCGATGGGCAGAGTGGAGACGTGCAGCCGCTTCTTGATCTCTGCTCTGTCCAACCACCAACAGTCCTGGCAGAGGAGGGGAACGGGGGTGCCAGCCCCATCCATAGAAGGAGCTATTGGTGGGCATTCAGTACCTCCACATCAGTTTCCAGTCTTCTTCTTCTGCAAGGCAAAGTTAAGTAACCTGTGAGCAAATTTGGAATCACCATTGGCAAAATGTGCACAGGCAGTTAGGGCTAAAGCATGCCGGGCATCATTGGTCACTGTAACTCTATCAACGCGTAGTGGTTTAGAACCGAAAATCCCTAAATTCCCCGTGGCTTCTTCTCCAGGAGACCACACTGCACTCAATGTATTGGGGCAGGCAAACATGTTCCAGCTACTACTTTGGGTGTCAGTGTTACTGTGGGTAAGGCTAAGAAATGTGTTTTGTATCTGGGAGGGCTGTGGGCAGAGCGATCTGTACAATCTGGTATGAACAACATCACTAGAGACAGGCAGAAAGGAGAAGTAGCATCACCCAGGACTATGTTGACCCAAATAAGCGACTCAGAGGTTTGTGGACCCTGACGCTGCTGTTCTAGTGCTGATGAGGGGAAGGGACTGAGCCGATGATGGATGCACTGCACCCCGTTCCATAGCTGATGGAGACGGGTCTTTTCAAATACGGTTATTCTGGCTTGGCACAGGCACGCTGAGCTTGTTTCCCCATGCCCTCTGCCCATATTCATACCTCCTGCGCAGAATGCTGGTCTCCTCCAAATGGAAATGTCCTATATAATCTGGTATTACCCACACTGCCTCCAGCACTCCCGCTGAATAATCCCACCAGTGCCAGAGAAATGGCACCATTTGAACTGAAGCTACTGCCTCCCGTGTTCCTACCCCAGTTCACTTCTTGATTCACATGATTTGCACTGAGCAAGTTGCTTAGGTCAAAGCTTTCAAATCAGAATCCTGATGATAAGCACTCTAAGCATATCCATGAAAAAAAAAAATCATGAATATCGGTCCCTTAGAGCCTCCAGCCGAGTCTGGACATTTGAATCTAGATACACCAATTTAGACACACAAACTTAGTATGTTTGGCCTCGATCTCTGTTGCCCTGTCCTTAGAGTGGAGCTAAAAACATTTTTGTCAAACTAGCAGGGAGGTTTAAAGGATTAACCGGATTTAACATGATACTTTGAAAACGCATAGACTAAGTAAGTGCTGAGTGTTGTTTTTAGGAAGACAATACCTCCTGTGAACTGCATTTGCCCAGGCTCCGTCCTCTTGTTTGTAGAAGAAAAGCCTTGATGTTATGTGACTGTGAGCATACCCATTTTGGAGGGTCACAATGGTGACACTTCAATCGAACAAAATGTTTGGTTTAGAGCAGCCTTGGATTTCAAGTAAAACTGCAGCTTGCACTTTCAAACCATGACAAAAGCTATGCAAAGCCCATTTCCTCTTCATTAGAGAGACAGAGAGAGAGGTTGGTGTTAAAAAAAAAGTCAGGAAACCTTGGGAAAGTGTCTGAAAGGGACTTTGGAGCCTGCTATTAGAGACACGTCCGGCCACTCCCAAAAGTCACTTCCAGTGCTTTTTTTTTTTTTCTTTTTGCTTTTTTAATTAGTTTCTTGGCTTGCCACACAAGTCGGTAAGTGTTAAAGACTGCTGATTTGCTAAAAGCCCATTTATTCAATACCAGTCTGGAAATAGTTACTCGTATTATGTTGGCTATTCTATATAAATGTATTGCCACCAGTGAATGATGGTCCCCTCCTGTTTTATTCCTGTGCTGGCATAGACGTCTGTGTCAGACCTTACCCTTACAGCAGCTTTGTGCTGGATAACGTATAGAAGGAAGTCTCAAAACCCTTAATGAAACAGTACTTTTCTACTAATACAAAAAGGTAGTTTTAAAGATTTTACGATAGCAAGAATAGAAGTAATAAAGTAGAAACTTCTAAATTATGGGCACTGCGGAGAAGCAGCAGCATGCCTTTTCTCCAGACATTACGTTAGCTGGAAGAGACAAACAGACATTTCCAAAAGTCTTTGAATTTTACTAGTGGTAGGTTCAACTTCTTTCCTGAATTTTGTAAGTTTGCACTGTTTGGGTTTTTTTCCCCCTTGACATATTACATCTACTTAACTCACTTACACCTACATATCCAAATGATATCTTCCCTGCAAATTCAGATCATGGGTGTTGTCAAAAATCCTTACAACGCGAGCTCCACTTTCCAAGGAAAAGCAGGTTACTACAAATATTGTTGTTTTCAGAGAGGGGTTTGAAGTAATCCAACCATCCTGATAAGCCTTCAGATTTGCTCTTCTCCAGCGCTGGAAAAATATTGGTATAGTTTTTGCCATTAGGTCCAAAAAGCACGATCATCTAAAGATGAATTTACACTGGAAAACTCTCTCACCTTGAACTGATTACAAGACACCTATGTCATTTTAGTCCCAGTTTAGGTCTAATACACAACCCTTGTGTTTTCCATCAACGGTGTGTTTATCACTGTACTAGCTCTTTGGGGCACGGTCCCTCCTTTTGTCTGAAGTACGTAAAACATCTCTTCCAAGGGAGATCTTGTTCTGCAGTGGGCTTGAGAATGGCATAATAATCAACACACATTTATATCATCTCTTAAGGTGATGTTCATAAAGTTATTAATCATCCCCAGTTTTGCAGAGTGAAGCCCAACACTTTCAGTGCCACGTCCCTAGGACCGGGCACAGAGTTCCGCTGGGACAGATGAAGCTTTCCATAGGTGCAAGTACCACCCACAGGTGCTGAGACCTTTGGTTTCTGAACGGAAGAATGAGAGCTAAGGTTTTTCTGACATTTGTGTCTTGCTTGACAGGCTGATGCCCAGAAAAATCCTACAGCAACAGCTCCCCGAAAAGGCAGACGAACGTTTGTAAACCCTAGCGCATTTTTCTCCCTCAGATGGGGCAAAAGTGAAACGGAGATGGTGTTGAATTTGCTTGAGGTGCTGCTTTTAAAGGTTAAAATCCCACGTGCATCATACGGTACAGAAAGATGCAGGAAAGTGCCATTCCCATTGAAGAAAGCAAATGTCAAATTCCTCCCCCTTTATGCAATCTCAGATTTACCCCATGACTGCTAGGTTATTGTCTATTTGAGTATCTGAAGGTCCAAAACACTTCTGGCTATGTTTCATCTCCCTCACCCCACCTCGCATACACATATACATGAGTTTTAAGAGGCTGAAACCTAAACAAGAAGGAAGTGGGCACGCATGACAGAAACGGAGAGCTGTGCCGCGGCTGCAGCCGATTCGGACTTGCGCGCAGCTCGTTTGGTGCAGTCTGAAAACAGGGAGACTTTCTTGCTTTCCGTGGCGTGTGTAATTTTAGCTTGGGAGTTACTCAGGGGGTGTGGGAAGGAATCGTTTCAAGGACACGAGTCGATGCAGAACAAAACAAAAAGCTGAGATAACTTGGCCGCTGACAGACGGGCTACTCCTCTGCCGGCGCGTGGGGCTGCGGGCAGCAGCTCGGCGTCAGGCTCTGCCGGGAGCGTCCTTGCCGCAATGGCTCTGGTCACAGTGCCGCAGGGCCGGTGAGAGGACGGAGGCCTCGGTGATCTGTGGCTAACCCCTAAAAACGTCAGTTTGGGACGCGGGAGCTGGAATGGTGGTTTAGTGATGGTTGAGGCCGAGAGGAGGGTGGGTCAGGAGATGGGGCATCTGCGAGGGGTGGCAGGCACGAGGAGGAGTGGGCACGCAAGGTGAGGTGGCCATGAAGCAAAGGAGGCGTGAGGTGAGGAGAACGTGAAGCGAGGCGGCCGTGAGGGGCGGCAGGCGTGAGGAGAAAGGGGCGCGCAAGGCAAGACAGCCATGAGGCAAGGCAAGGCAGGCGTGAGGCGAGGCGGGCCTGAAGCGAGGCAAGCATGAGGCGAGGCAGCCATGAGGCGAGGCAGCCATGAGGC
>VYZV01012520.1:70556-95439 GCA_013401275.1 Pandion haliaetus | reverse complement strand
TTTTTTTTTTTTTCCCCCTCCTGAATAAGGCAGAGGTGTTTCTGTGCTTACAGGCTGTATTTGGGAGTCATGTCATTGGGATAGGACATAACCATATCTATTGTTTCTGTAAAATGTATCTGTAGCAGCTGTACACACAAAGCATATTCTCTTCCCAAAAAGTGAAAATGGAGGTGGAATATAATTCAAACAACATTAAGTCTTCTGGAAGATTCCTTTGTAGACCAGGAGACATTAATTCATATAGTATCAAATGGTATAAAAATATCTTTGTGAAAATATTTTATTTCTGTGATATATCAGTGTTGTATCGTTGCCAGCAGAGACTTGTATAACAATGTAAATGGCTTTTTAAGTGTTTGTTTCCATCCAGGGCACTTTCAGCCCAGGCACTTCCCAATCTCATTGTTCCTTTGTTCTAGCGGATGTACAAAGCACTGAGTGTTTTGTTTTCTGGACCAGATAGATTAGATAAAGTCTGAATTTCTGAACTTCACCTTCTAGGCACGCAACTCTTTTCTTTGCTAATGCACCTTAGAAGACAGATTACCCAGGACAGTATAAGCGCTTCTAAAAATGTAGGTGTCTTCTTTTGTAGAATTTGGCAAATAATGCAGATGACAACGTTGATTACTTCTGCAGGACTAACGAGCAGTCAACCTTATCCTAACTTTGTCAGAGAGAGTGCTAAAGTTCTTGACAGTTATCATGACTGGTCTTTTGATATAAGTCAAATGAAAACTTTTTCAGCTGGCTGTGCATCTGACCATATATAGTGCTGGAATTTATTTCTGACTCCCAAAGTTTGACCTTTCTGATTAGAACAATTGCCTTCAAGGAACAAGATTATACCCCCACTATTGACTTTTGCCAACATAATAGTCTTTAGTGGCTTAGTATATTTTATAGGTGGAGCTGGTAGTCAAGCCTATTGTTAAGATTTCCTGACACTTTTCATTAAAACCTCCTGTTTCGATTGCTGTAACTGGGTGAAGTTTTAACTGTTTGGCCTGAAGTTTGATATGCTAGGTCTTTGACTTGAGTTTTAATTTTTTTTTTTTTCCAGATTTAAGCAGAGTTAGTTTGGCCTTTAAGAAAGAGGTCAAGAAAAGAAGATAGTTATTTTTATTGATTGATTTTGTTAATTTAATTTTCATCTCTTTTTCTGAAGAGCACTAGCATCTCTGTGGTCCAAAGCAAGAATCTGAATTTAAGCAGAGACCTGGGTTCAAAGGGACACAGTATTTTTCACAGAGTCACGGAATAGTTGAGGTTGGAAGGGACCTCTGGAGGTCGTCTGGTCCAAGCCCCCTGCTCAAGCAGGGCTACCTAGAGCTGGTCACCCAGGACCTTGTCCAGACAGCTTTTGGATGTCTCCAAGGAGGGAGATACTCCCTTGAAATTCCTAATACACTTGATTGACAGAGCATACCACCAAAACCTGGCACCAGTGTGTTCTTAGCAGAGCTTTGTAAGGAGCGATTAAACCCTCTGCACCATCCAGGCTTTGAAGAAAAAATAGCTTAAAGGCTACTAGCCCCATGATACTCCTACTGCTGTATTCGTAGGGGTGGGGGTAGGTTCAACTTTGTTCTTCCAGCCGCTACAGTGCAGCTTTTAATTATGTGATCTCACACTCTTTCGTCTGCCTTGTTGGGGGAACCAGGCAGCAATGACTGCATTGGAAAAACAGTCTTATTCTTCTGTGTTCAGTTCTCAGCCTGGATGCACCATACACTGATGCTAGGCAAGAGTACCATAGAGTGTACTCATGTGGAAGCCTAATTTAATTGTTAAATTGTTGGGAAACCTTTATTCTTTAAGTCCCCAACTTGTGAATGCTTGATTTTGCTGCTTTGGATTGTTTTATGATACCTTTTTAATATGCAATTGCTTAACCTTATTGGGAGACATAAATGTAAATACCTTAGTACATCAACATGTTATACATTTCTTTTGATTTGCATGAAGTCTTCTGAGTGATGAATACACCTGGAGAATATAAGCAACCAGAGTCTTTCGGTTTGGTCAATGTTTGCCATCCCTTTAAAGTGTATTGTATTTTACAGGTGATTTTACTTGAGAGCTCCTTAATAAACAACATAAAGAATGCTGACAGTTTCCCAGAGAAATAGTCCCAATTAAATACAGTTCCTAAAAGTTTATTCAGTGTACTGTTTGGGGTTTTTTACATTTATATGAACAATACTGCAGCAGAGCAGAAGCATATTCTATTGGAATCTGTTTGAAGTGGCTGAAGTTAATACTGAAAACAAAGGATTGTTGCCCTTAAAATTGTGTAAATGCTCATGCCTATTAGTCATAAAGTGTTTAGCATGAGTGCTAGGAAATGAAAGCCACTGGTACCATTGTATCTATAAAGCTACATTATACTGAGGCATTGAGTGTAATTTGCTGGGGTTTCATGTTTGCTGTTTCCTATTAAAGTCGTTGCAGTTTTACTCTCAGCAGATTTCCAAGCTTGTTATATAGATCCACAACTGGAAGTGGTTTTCTACGTGCGTGTGTGTGAGTGAGTGTGTACACATATACGCAAGTAGCATTTCTAAATTCTGCAGGACTCTCTTGTAGACAGGTTTCAGTGATATGATATTTATAATGGAAAGAAAAATACTTTTTTAAAAGCATTGGCAGCATGATGGTGATAAAGGGGGAATTTTGGAAGTTTTTTTGTGCTGCTGTGTGAAACTTCAGACTATGCAATGCAACAAATGCTAGTTTATGTTTTCTGTTGTGTTTTTTTAAACTACAGATCCCTTACCACCACCTCGTTTTGAAATTAATAAGCAAAAAACTACACTCACAAGCTTGCAGGTTCAGTGGGATCCTTCCTCAGGAAAGGTGGACTTGTATAACCTAGTGTTATTTGACCATGATAACAAGAAGATACAAGAAGTCTCCGTACCAGGAAGAATTTCAAAACCAGAAAATACTTTTTCCAGTCTCATCCCTGGGAATAAATACAACATTGTCCTCAGTGCAGTTGCTGGAAATAAGAGTACCCCAGAACTTCACATAAGTGGATCTACTGGTAAGACTTCTTTTACTGTAGTTTATCTAAATAAAACCACTTAGGATATTTTGCAGTTCTGCATTTTGAAATTAACAAATATATATAATTCTTCTAACTGGCAAGATATATATATAGAGAGAGACAGAGAGAGATAAATTATCTATTGATTGTAAGCAGAAATGAACAAAACTGACTAACATAATGAGTTTTTTGCTAAAAATGGGGGCATGTTGATATGGTGTATTTGGACCTAAATTTAGGGATGGGTTTTCATTAACCCTAAAGAAACTCAACATACTTCAAAAGTAAATCTGTTCTTGCTGAAATTGTGGAGATAACCACTAGGCCTTAAGCATGTGTTTTTCATTCCAACAGTGCCATCCCCTGTGAAAAATATTCAGGTCAGCGTCAAGACAGACACTATCCATGCTTCATGGTCTCCTGGCTCTGGGCACGTGGATCGTTACAGGCTGGTGTTGCTGGATAATCATGTCCCAGTTCATGAGATTCACCAAGAAGATCCTTTGACCTCCTACACTTTTTCAGGACTTACAGCAGGCCACCTGTATAACCTCTCTATCATAACCCAGGCTGCAGGATTGGAGAGCAGCAGTTCTCAAACAGTCAGGACAGGTATGATTTCACAATTTGTCACAACAGAACAAGAAACTAAGGCCGTAATCTAATAGTATTACAGGACGTATGTCAGAATAATAAATGATTTGTGTTCCAAGTGTATGTTCCCAGACTTCAGTGGCTGAATTACCCTTGGGCAGGTGTTTCTCGCCAAAGGCTATAGAGGGAGTTAGAGACACCATAAGCTTATTTAACTCCCTAAGTTAGCCCTGCAGCAAAGTTAGCAGCTAAATTAGCTTGGAGGGTGTCTGCAGCTAACCTAGCTGCACTGCTTAATGTAAGCAACTCCATTAAACATGTAAATTAGATATTAACAATCTGAGCCCAAGTGCCCTGGTATCACCTCATACGTATGTAAGAGGTTCATCTGACTCCTGTATGAACTTCTTCAGTGAATTGAGGCAGTGTGTACTGGTTATTTCACAGTACTGAAGACAGTTTAACTCCATGATTCTTACTTAGCTGAATGGGAGATGTAGAGCTTGTGAGTTTTGCAAAAAAATATTTTCTGTGACTTTTCTTCCTCTGGATTGCAAAGTAGCTGCACTTCTGACAAGTGGAAAAAACTGTAGAGCGGGTTAAGAATTTTACAATTGAATGTTGGGTTTTTTTCCACAGAGAAGTATTGATTCATGGAACCTGCGTTTTAGAAACCAAGGGTTTTTTTCAGGAAGATTTTTCAGGGTAGAGTTCTGTGGTCATAGAGAGAAAGATAAGATGACATCCTACTAGAGTCCAGTGGTTAAAACACTCCTGTAAGCAAAAACAGGGTCATGCCTTTGCTTTCCTTACTTTCTGGGAAACGTAAGGTGCAGTTTCTCCTACAGAAATCTTGCCATGTAAACATAGTTTAATATTAAGTGAACAATATTGTGATGTCTAGGGCACACAGATCAGTGCTGTGGTCACCTAGCACTGGCCGTTCTGGGGGTGATACTCGTTTCATTTTTATTTCTTCAGAATTTTTTATTTCTTCCTGTTGTGGAGTGCAAAAATTTTAAATGTCACAGGTTTTCTCAGAACATAAAAGCACTCCTTCTAGCTTGCAGCATGGTCCTACATTTCAGTACCTAGTGTGCCCAAGCCTGAGAAATGAAGAAATTGGACGTGACTGTGCTTTTCTTTTGGTGGAGCATATGAATAAAGGAGTTTGATTCCAATCCCTTCCACACTGGTGTAAGTCAGGCATAGCTCCAGTTATGCTGTAGTATTTACCAAAATGTACGCAGGCATCTCTGTTCTTAGGAGCATGTGCCTGGTCTGTTTTATAGTCAAAATGACTAGCGTGAGTGCAGACCTGGCTAACAGATTTTCTATTCCTTGAAACAAGAGTGGGCATCGTAAGAGGTGTCACTCTCAGATGCAGAGTATCTTAAACAGGGCTGGGTTCAGTTTCACTGTGACCAGACTTTGCCCTTTCTCTGGTCAGGCACAGTCATTCATACTCCATTTCATACAACTACTCAAAAGCAAAACTTAACTATCACAGTTTGGAGGCAGCAGGTCTTACATGTTCTGTGGTGGAAGTATTTTATTCTCTTTCTTTTTTTCTTTTTTTAGCCCCAGCTGAAGTCTTAGATTTGACGGTGACTAACGATGACAGCTTAGATGCTTTAAAAGTTAAGTGGAGAAGACCTTCAGGAAACCTCAATTTCTATAATATCACTCTGTCTCATCTTGGATCAGTTAAAGAAGTCAAAACTCTACAGCCACCGGTCACAGAGACTCACTTTGACAAGCTCACTCCAGGACGTCTTTATCAGGTTACTGCCCGCACAATCAGTGGTGAACTGTTTACTGATCGGATGGCAACTGGCAGGACATGTAAGTCTTCTGCTTCAGTAAGAACATTGTAACCAATGCTATTTTTGCCTACATTGGCCTTGTAGAGAATCATTGTAGGAGACAAAATGATTTGGATTCCAGGCACAATGAGCTAAAGAGCACAATATTGTTCCGGGAGTACCCCTTCCTGACTCTCTGGCAACAGTTAATCTGGCAGCCAAAAGCACCTCCAGCATAGCTTGGGAGCAGGAAACACTAATGCATTTTGGACCTTATGGTTAGGTGAGTCTGCTGCAAAACTGTTCCACACTACTGCACTTCTGACCAACCCTGTTATCTTGAATTCAACTCAGGATAGTATGTAAAATGAGTTACGTTATGGGTAAGTCTGCATGTAGTCAAATTGTTCACGGATTTTTAAGTAATTTTGCAAGGTCTAATATTATCCCTTGCTCCAGACACAAATCTACAAATTGGAAAAGATTAGGTCTCAGCTTTCTTTACTACCAACAGCATGGATTAAGGAAGGCGTGTAGCAGCCTGGGTAGAGCTGGGTTATGTTTTGTTTGCCTTCTTTCAGTAGCATAATTTTCTTTTGGGTATCTCTTGTATGAGTTCTGAACCTGAAAAATCCTGCCGTAATTCTCCCACAGCATTACTGGTCACAAAGGCATGTCATCGTCTCTACATCAGCCTCGCCCAGGCAGAATTTAGATGAGAAAAAATATCTAAGTGGGTGAAGAATACGTATATAAATTGTTAGTAGATTCAGAGCCAAACAATATAAAACGTGTGTATGAGAGAGAGAGAGGAGAGTATTTGTTTTAGAGAATATTATCTGCAACTAAACATCTCATGTGAAAGGCACATCCTTGACATATCTAGATGCTACCCCATTCTCAGTGCAGGCTGGAAGAGACCTGAAAAGCCTTTCATGTCCAGTAAGTACAAAGCTGGAATGGTTACATGCATGTCTTTTTTGTTTGTCTAGCCTACCATTAAAGACCTTTAAGATTACCTTTTCCATCTGAAGGGAGAGCTTCAGGCCCTCACTTAAAGCACTGGTCCCCAAATTTGTGACCCTAGAACCAGTACTTTCAAAGTTGGGGATCTAAAAGTCCCATTTCCAAGGATGCTGATCGTGTGCAATTCCTTCCCTTGACTTTTCCATAGATACCAAAAGCTTTGAAAACAGAGTCACTTCAGCAGAAGCTTTGTGACCTAAAGATAAATTTGTAAATCCAGGCTGTCAGGTCTACAGATACTGAAGGGGTTAGACTCCTAGGATGCCTCTGTAGCTCAAAGAGAGAGCCCGGTGCCCAAGAACATAATCTACATTGCGGTGTATTGAGAGGGTGCCTACAGCAGCAGAACCCGCTGACAAACGTTGTGGCAAGGAATATGGACATCTCAGGGACTGAAACTTTGTACCGTAAGGGTGTAGTGATGTCTGGCCAGTCTGACAAGGCTGAACTTCATCTGTTACGATGTAAGTACGTCGGTGCTTCCTAACAAAACACTGTGTGCTTTCATCTACTCACTCAGCGATTGAAACACATCTCCCGTATTCACTGGCATGTGGGAGATCTAGGTTTGATACCCAGCTATGCCTGTGGGAAGCAAAACTGGTAAGTATTTTGTGGTGCTGGTAGAAATTGCTCAATCCTTTGCTAGGTACTGAGCAATTAAATATTAACAAAGCCAGAGAAAACATGAGAGCATGATTCTAGCCTTGTAGCTTACAGTTAATACTTGCTGATGGTCTCAGGGCTCTAATGCTGACCTCTGAGTATCTTAGCCCTAAGGGTCTGCATCTGTCTTCCAGTCTGTGCTTGGTGTGGTTAATATTTAATTATTCCACGAAAATCAGAAAAGCTGCAGTGGTTCAGTGTGACCCGCAGCAGTAGGGCAGAAAGGTTGAGCATGTAAATTCAGGACCCTTGAAGTGGAGGACAGAACGGAGTGAATACTTTATGGACCTCTGAACCTCGGTGCCTTACAGCTGGGAGGGACTAGGACACACAAGGCCTTTGTGGAAGAAGCCATCAGACTTTGCATTTCTGCTGCTGAGACTGGAATTTGGCCTGTAGCTGCTGAAATTTTGGCCTTAGCTTTGAAAAATTGATTGACAGTTTCTAAGTGAACTTAAGCCCAGGAAACAACTGGGAAACTAAATGAAAACTGCAAGCTGCATCTGAGAAGTGCAGGGGGGAGATTTTGCCTGCCCTAAGAAGGGTTCGCCATTTCTGGTGTCAGAAACCAACAGTGAAAAAATGAGTGGTTTGTGTGGGGAAGAGAAAAAACTATGTTTAAAACGAACGCCAACCTTTGTAACAAGATACCTCAGGTTGCTCTAACTGATCCAAGTACTTCTGCAATAGTTATGCTTCAGACGGGTTTTGCCAGGCTGCAGTTACGTCTTCCCAGAAGTACCCCACTTCAGAATTACTCTTTCAATCTCTGTATTTCAGTTCCCCAGAAAGTTTCTGAGCTGAAAGCTGGTGGCGGTGGCTGGCTGAGGTCTCTGCGAGTGAACTGGCTGCCCCCTGCGGGAGACTGGGAGAGGTACCGCCTGCTCCTGTGGAACCGCTCGGCGCTGCTGCTCAACACCACCCTCGAGAAGGACACCACGGAGTACCTCATCCACGACGTAGGCCTCATCCCGGGGAGGCAGTACGGCGTGGACGTCGTCGTGGAGAGCGGGGATTTGCAGAGCAAGACTAGCTGTACGGGGAGAACAGGTCAGCGTGCTTGTCCGGGAAGTGTGAAAGTACAAAGTGGTCAGCTGGGCTCTGTGGACAATGAGAAAGAGTCCTTGCAAATCCACAGATGCATTACACTATTAGTACAGTAAAAAGGAGCTTCCTTCTAAACAACAGAGATAGTTTTTAGCGGTTCTGTGAAAACTCTTAGGGTTATTTTTATGGTAAATGTTTTGTTAGTGAAAGGTTTGGCAATTATATCACCATTCTGTTATGACTGAGGCATTATGCTACATGTACAACATTTCACTGTTACATTTTGTAGCTGATTTTAGGCACCGTACATAGTTCTTAAAGAGAGCAGCAATGCAGATATTCCTGAATTGTTTATCAGTATTTTCAGTGGCAAACTGGCTTCCTTCCCAGCCTGTATAAATATCAACGGTGTTAACCAAAGCTAGCTGAGGTGTATGTTAGTGTGGCTGTTCCATAATGTCCCAGTTCTTGTTCCTGTGCTCCAGAAATAAAAAGGGTTAGTCTGTTCAAGTCAGCCTTTCCAAAGAAAATCGATATACACTGCAGGGACATGAGAGGAATTCTTTTGCAGCATGTTCGTAAAGCCACACTGATTGCTTCAAACTTAAAATATCATTGCAATATAATTGTTAATGTTTCTGCTCTACGAATGCAAAATAAGTGCAATTCAGAGGAAAAGAAGACTTGGAGGAGGAGTATCAGACAAGGCTCAAGCCTGAGCCTTATCTCGCTGGAGAATGTGAGATAAGATAGGGCCATTCTACTTTATCCTCACCCTCCCTTGTGCTCGCCTTTCCTGCTACACCCTTACCTGTCATTCTCCGAGGGCTTCATTTTGTTAATTTTGCACAAGGGCAAGACCAGTAGAAGCTACAGAACTGAAGCTTTCTCTAACTTCTGGCCAACTTGATCAGAGCAAGGCACATTCTCATCTTGCTTACTTTGATATACATTACAAATAAATTAATTTAAGTTTATCGTGTAACTTTTAGCTGATGCAGCTAAGCGATGAGAACATGATCCGATAAATAATATCCAGCAGTGCGTGTATCGCAACTGTGTTTGACCCACAGTCAGGTACATAATGTATTTGTTATGAAGCATATGTATTACACCCTATTCTGACTTAATTTTCTCTTACATAAACCCACAGTCTTGGAAATTGAGTTGTATTTCAACATAACAGGGACAAAATCAGATCAAGGGACTGCTTTAGGTAACAGATTTCCTCTGTGTGCATGCGTGCACACGCACACATGAACGCACACAGAAATTCACTGATCAAATTCTTTCTTTTATACCACTGTAAGTTTGGAGTGTCACCCAACTTGACTGATCAATGCCACTCTGACCCTGTAATTTGCATCCTTGTTTGTTACAGCTAAATTGGTGTAATCTGTTTTATGGTACAGATGCTTTATCTGCCTGTGTAGCACCCACAGTTCAAGAGGAAGCTGACTGACTTCACCACATTTCCATTCATAGTAAAGTATATATCCTGACATAAGTTTAAGCCTAAGCATTACAGGCATAATGCATTGCTGAAGTCTGCTGCTACAAGGCCTTTACTGGAAATGTAGCACAAATACTAGATTTGTAAGACTGGCTTCCTAGGGAAAGGTAAAGAATCTTCTCTTGATTACAGATTTCTCTGTTGCTGTCACATTTCTGTCTTACAGAACAGATTCCTTACAGCAGCTTGAGATATGGGATGTGTGTTCACTACAAAGTCCTGTTCTCATTGTGATATTTGTATACTTTTACAGCTCCAGAGCCTGTTCTCCAGCTCCGTGTGAAGCATGCTAATGAATCTTCACTTAGTGTCATGTGGATGACCCCTGCTGCAGAATGGGACAGCTATGTAGTTTCACTGGGAGACAGGGATCTTACTGTCATAAAAAAAGGGCTTGCAAAAGAAGCTAAGGAATTCACTTTCACTGACTTGGTACCCGGAAGAAAATACACAGCTACCATCACTACCATTAGTGGGATTTTAAGCAACTGGACTTCAGTGGAAGGAAGAACAGGTATCATCCTGTCACATTATTTTAATCTTTATTTCTGTTAACCGTTAACAACTTTCTTTGCTTTGTAGTGAACTGAATGAACTCGGTGTCTAAATCATATAAGTCTTTAATTTAAGTTCGTTTCCTCAATAGGAAAGTTATGTTTCTGAGTCTCTCATTTCTGACTGACTTGCAGTATTTATTTAAGGTTTGGGGGAAAGGGATCTGTAATTCCTGGCAAAACAGTTTTCTGAAATATTATGTCACGTCTGATCAATCTCCATTAGCACAAGATTGCATACAAGAAGAGCAATTTTCACTGGGTATCTTCAGGAAGGTCACTTCCTTGATTCAAAGCATTCATCATCTGGAGGAGAAAAAAACCACCACCACACAGGAAAATGTTGCTTTAGGGGGAACATTCCAAGGTTGACAGACACAAAACATATGTGACCTTGAAAATATATTTTGAATCTCTCTGCTTTTCTGATTCCAGAATCCGTATCTGTTACTTAGGATGATGACTGTGACACAAGAAAAGTCCCATTCCCACCCCCTGCAGGGTGTTAATTTTCTGCACGTGTGCAAGTTTTAAACCATGTGTGTTGCTTTACTCTGCTTGACTTAGGCATTCTCCAGTGCAAGCAAAGTCTTAAAATGTAGCTCTGGTCTGGCACAACACAGGGAAAAACAAGCTGCTAGTATATGAATCTAATCATGCCTATGGCTTGATAGTGCTCCTTACTTAAATGTTTTAACTCCTTCCAAGGCCTGAAAAGTTTGACTTACACTTTCATTTCTCTGCTATGTGATTAGATAGCTGGGATTTCACTTCCTTCTGCCTTGTGCCCCTTCAGGAGGCCTATTGAGGCATAAAGGTTACAGTGTCCCACTTCACTAGTATGAATCAAGGCTTGAAAACTCATCAGGCAGGCATAATGTGTCAGCATTGCATTCAAAGTGATAAAGAACGAACATCGATGAATCTGAACCTAGGTCTTAAGCATTCCAAACCTCTGAATCTTCTTTGCAGTAGGACAGCTTACTAGCTTTACTTGCAAAATACTGCTGTAAATATGACAGAAGTAGGTCTTACACGCATCCCAGATTGGTCAGCTTCTGGTGAAGCCCAAGGTATCACTAAAAGTGCCTTTAGGCCAGAAATGTGGCACTTCAGTGTCTTGTTGGAGCTTACTATGTTATGACAGCATTATAAAACAGGTGGGATTTTTTATTCCATTTTTTATCAACATTACATTTTTTTCAGCTATGTGCATAATTTTCTAGCTTTTGTTAATGATTGCTAAGCCAGTGTTATGTGTGCAAAAAGGTTGATATAAAGCAAGAGATGAAGCTTGCAGTCACATTTTGTAAAGTTAGAGTGTTCTTTATTTTAGTTGTGCTTGATCATGTAGGCAGAAATACTTAGGAAGAAGTAACTGCATTTCCTTGCTTTGACCAAATACTGTCAAACTAAAAAAAAAAAACAAAAAAGATTTTGGGTAAAATTTGTGCTAGCTATTCCATTCCTTTTTTCTTTTTCCTCTTTGGTCTGGCTAAGTTCACTAGCTTGTACTTAGATAAATGATATGTTTGTTTAACAATTAATTCGTCTTTTGATGCTAGAAACGTTAGTATCCTGCAGATCTTCTGATGTAAAAAGTAAAACCAACACCATCCGTCTCAGTTACCCCCATAATTAAAGGGTGTGACACTTCTGGGAGGTATAGATGACTGTGCCTGAGGTATTCATCGAACTAGTTTGCCATCTAATAAGAATGAGAGATGGGGAATCGGAGAGGAAAGAGAGAATGAAAGACACAGACTGTATTTAAAATAGTCTTCAAAAAACCAAGTGATTTCCTAAATTGATGGCTTTTGTTTATGGTATTTATAAAATGCCAACTCTTCCAGTTCCCTGACCTTGAATCATTTTGGTCTGAGAAAAGCTGTGCTAAAGCCCGAAAGACCTTTTGGTGCCTTAGATAGTTTCCCATAGACCACATCCCATCAGACAGGAAGCAGTCCACAGTTAGATTATTTTTAGTCCTGTTGAGTCTGGCTGCAAATTGGAATGTTCTTTTGATGCACTTCCTCAGTGTGACTAAACTTGGGTTATTTGGGGGATTTTGTTTTGGTTTATTTTGTTTCTCCTCAGTAACATGATGACAATTTTCTTTGCAGTGCCAGCCCAAGTGACTGGTCTGACCGTGGCAAGTCAGGGATCAACCAACAGCTTGTTCACCAACTGGACAAGAGCGCTGGGAGATGTAGACTCGTACCAAGTGCTACTGATTCATGAGAATGTTGTTATTAAAAATGAGACTGTTCCCAGTGAAACCAACAGATACCACTTCTATCCCCTGAAACCTGGAGGACTGTATTCAGTTGTTGTCACCACTGTCAGCGGGGGGATATCTTCAAGGCAAACAATCGCAGAGGGGAGGACAGGTAAAAAGGAAAATAATCCAGCATGTCTTTTTGAGTTCCTAAAAGCTGGATTTATTAAGGAGAATGGTCTTGTGATTAAGCCACTGCAATGAGAAATCAGAAATACAGGAGTTTGAGCCGTGTAATTCCTGTATGTGACCTCGGGCACACTGTGGGTCCAGATTCATGTTAACGTAGCTTTAGGGAGCTAACTGCTCTGCTTACAACAGGAACTCTGTACAGCAGGATCACTCTAGTGAAGACAAAAATATGCCCTGAGAGTGATATACAGCTGTGCTGGGTGAATCACTCCTTGGAAAGGACTTTCTTGTTCCATTGACTAGACAGCAGCGTGGGATGATTGCTCCTTACTTAGGTGTGCAAATTAGCTGCCTAAAGGTGGTGGGCTGAATTTGTGTCTCAGTTTCTCATAACCCAGTCTTTTTCTCCAATCCAACATTAAAGAATGTCCGCCAGGGTTAATTACTCATTATGAGGCCCTTCTATATTGGATAGGACAGGATTTACTATTGCATCAAATTCTGTAAGTTTAGTGACTCATGAAGTGTAATAGCAGTCCTTTGGATATTTAGATAGAGGGAAAATTTGACAACACAGTGCAATTTCACCCATTATGTGAATTTGGCAAAGGCCAGGCATTCTGAAATTTGCTCCAATCTTCTTGAAAACAACTATTTTCAGGTAAAAAAAAAAAAAAAAAGAAAAGCAATTGGAGAAGTATAACACTAAACAGCTTAAAGTACATAAACATGGTTTGTAAAATCTTCATTTTTTTTGACTCTGTCAGCTGATGGCCAGCCCCTCTACTGAGGTAAGTCAGTTCAGTGCATCGGAGTCCAGTGAAAATGTGGCAGTTCGTCATGATTAAGGTCTGCCCCTGTGATAACTCTGATACTTTTGTCCCTGAGTGATGGTAGTTCTGGCAATGTGGAGCCTTTTTTGTCACCTTGCTGGCTTGAAAAACAAATTGCATTCATGTTTTGGCCACTAGGCGTCAGAGAACTCATTGTAAATGAAACACATTCTGCTGTGGGCCTCAACTTCATACAAGCCTCAGTAGTTATTGCTATTACTGATGAATGGCAATTTGAGAGGATAACTCATCTTCTGGGATTTTAGAAGTGCTGGGATCGTGCCACAAAAGACACTTCCCTTCACTGTATTCAAAAAAGCAGATGAGTGCTGCTGAGTGGGAGTCAGTGCAGAGCTTCTCAGGAGTCCCAGACTGCTAATTTTGCAGGGTAGCATTCCAGGCATTCTCACAACAATAGGAACTGGCTAGTTAAAGCTCTTCTGGTTTTTCCTCTTTGTTGCACAGTTCCTTCCAGCGTGACTGGAGTAACAGTAAATAACTCAGGTCGCAGTGACTACCTCAGTGTTTCTTGGCTGCCAGCTTCTGGAGATGTAGACAGTTATTTGGTAACACTCTCTCACGATGACCAGATTGTTCAGACTCTCACCATTTCCAAATCCTTCAGTGAATGCTCCTTCAGCAGCCTTACTCCTGGGACGCTTTACAATGTGATGATAACCACGAAGAGTGGGAAGTATGAAAACTATTCCTTCAGCCAGGAACGAACAGGTAAAGAGAACCTCTGAGCAAATCCAGTCTCCATAACCACTATGTATAGCCATTGTCAATGATCTATCAATATCCGACCAAACTGGGATGGGGGGGTTGGGGGGTCAAACCATAAAATAACAGCTTTACAGACGTAGTTTTATTCTTATGTCCCTACTGCTGCTTTATGTCATACAAAATTACTTTAGCATGAATGAAAGTCATGTGTTAGTTCTTGTGAGAGCAGACATCATGTACCAGTTTTGGCTCAAATGCATTTTCCTGCCCTTAATCCCTCTCCTTGGCTCTTCAAGTGTATCCTGCAGAGCATCCCCCCCAAAAGTTGCTCAAATACTGAAAGAACAGCGTAGGATAGGCTAACTACTAAAATATTAGTAAGGTGTCACATAAATGAGGTAACACCCATGTCTATTGCTTTTGGTCATGTAAAACCCATGTCTATGGTTTTGATCATGCAATGTTCAAGGAGATTATAACAAGAACGGAGAAATTTCAGAGAAAGGTGGCAATGCTGATGGAAAACTTTTTAAAGCTTCCACAAAGACTGAAAAGACTGAGACTTTACATTTGGTAACCAGTAGAATAAAAGAAAGATAGTAAGGGGTGTTAAAATGACAAAGAGTACCGAGTTAGTGCAATTTCAGTCTTCTCATGATGTAAGTGAAAATCCAAGGGACAGCCATTTAAATTAGGAGAAGCAAATTCAGGATTTGTGTGAACCTGTGGAACTCACTGCTATAAGCAAAACTGACCAAGTTCCAAAAGACCAAAAATTGGAAAGGCAAACCATTGTCATGTGATGCAAAGCAGCTTGGAAACTGCAGTTACTATTTTAGGGGGTAGGGTATTGCTTAAATCCACATTGTGGTCTTTCTGCAACTTCCTCAGAAAAGTCTGGTAATTACCACAAATATAGTCCACTACAGCAACTCCTGTTACTTCAGGAAGTTACTGCTTTCTGAATACTCAATTGTGTTTTTCCTTTCAGTCCCTTCAGGTGTTCAGGGACTTACTGTCAGCAATTCAGCCAGAAGTGACTACTTGAAGGTGTCCTGGTTACATGCTTCTGGATATTTTGATAATTATGAAGTGATCATCAAGAACAACAATGATTTCATCCAAACTAAAACTGTCCCAAAGGATGAAAATGAATGTGTGTTCACTAATCTGGTCCCAGGGAGGCAGTACAGTGTCACGGTCAGCACAAGGAGTGGGAAATACGAAACTAGTGAAAGGGTCTATGGCAGAACAAGTAAGTAAACACCCTGGAAACATTCCGAGACACTCCAGGATTTTTTTCTATTTACCATAGCTGGGCTCAAAAATCTTGTATGATTTTAACACAGGATGTTGAGTGTGAGTCTTTGAATGTGTATCATTCTAGGTGTGGAAAGCAGTATTTAGTTTATGACCAATGCATACAGAAAGTGAAAGAGGAGACCTGTGCTGTGAACTTGGAAAGCAAATCTTGAAACATGGAGAACTGAAAAATAGTTGTACAGATTTCCACAGAAGCTTAGTATTTATGCTTAAACTATGCCAGAATGTACAAGACATTTTTTTCTGGTCATGGAAATCTATGAGGAAGAAGATAGGCTAGACTTCACTCTACTCAAATTACCCCAAGAACTGCAGTTGGAGAGCATGGGGCAAGAATGGTAAGGTGGCTAGTTGTGAGCCAGCAGGGACCTGGATGCAATCTGCCTGTCTTCACCTAGCGCTACATGTAAGCTAATGAGCCATGCTAAGAAACCAAGTTTATTAACACAGATGTAGCACTGGGCAAAAATAACTGACCTGTGTCTGGCAGGAGTTAGGAACCACACAGTGTCGTGCTGCATCACATAGGCAGATTGGCTCGGGTCTCCACTAGCTCAGGCCTGTTCGTACCACATTTGTTGTACATGCAGGTCATGCTCAATTTTTGTTGGCTATGCAAACTCCCTGCGGGTTCCGCTATTATTCGTTTATTATTTTTATGCTGGTAAGATTGTGGACTCCCTGTTCTGAAATGGGACCTTCCAGTGTTAGATATGGTGCAAACCACAAACAGCAACCCTTGCAAATAAGTGCAATCTACTGCTTTTCCTAGGGAACTGAATGAAAAGTTTTAGCTCAGGAGCATGGCTTCAGAGCTGCTATCTTTTTGCTGTGATCTGGTAGTAAGTAGTGAGAAGTTTCCTATCTTTCTTCTCACCTTTTCAGTGCCAGAGTCAGTGAAGGAGCTGACTCTTAGTAACAGGAGCACAGAAGATCTGCAGGTAACTTGGTCAAAGGCTGAGGGCGATGTTGATAAATATGAGATTCAGCTCCTCTTCAATGATATGAAGATCTTCCCGCCCATTTTCCTTGGGAACACCATTGAGGAGTATTGGTTCACAGCTCTGACTCCAGGACGTCTATACAAAATTCTTGTCTTGACCATCAGTGGAGATGCACAACGTGCTACTTTCATAGAAGGCCTGACAAGTAAGAAATAATGTTGTATTTAAAATGTGTTGAAGCTTCTCTAGAGGAAAGAATGAGGCACAGAAAATCATGGGTGAACCCTGATCTTATTTGAGCTCCTATAACACTGGCACAAAGACAGCAGACCTCATTGAAAATCACGCTTGTGCTTCAGCCAGCTTGATCTCTGCTTAATAAACGAATGTCATAGCTACCAATATTTGATTGTTGGCATATTATCTGATTTGTTGCATAAAAACGGTACTGAGATGTCAGTGTTTGGGTTTTTGTTATTCCCAGGCATGCCAGTTGTTTGCTTAGTATCTCTAGCTAAGTCATTTAAGCTATTTTACGCCTCTGTTTACCCACCTGAAATCAATGGGTGAGATTATAACTGCAAAACTGCTAACTAACTTAAGTATACATAAAGAGCTTTGATTTTTCTGAGATGTTTCTAAAGCATCATTTGGAGAAGAGGGAGGTTATCCAGATAGAAACTTTTTTCTGTTTAACCTACATTTTCTTTACTTTTGTTCCTGTAAACACACACAATTGCTTTTCTAAAATGGCACAATCCTACACAAATGTCTTCAGCTTTACTTATGCTTTCCCATGAGTGAAATTACTTGTACCTGTAAATGCTCTTTGTCCTTTGAATCATTTGCTGTGGCCATAAAAAAGTAGGCATTAAAAAGTCTGAATCAAACAGGAAATTTGTGAGCAGGTGCCTTTGTGTTCCCTTTTTTTCCAGTTCCAAGTGTGGTCAGAAACATTCACGTGTCACCTAACGGCATGACAAACAGCCTAAGAGTGAGCTGGACTCCTGGAGGTGGAGATGTTGATTCCTACACAGTGACTATATTTCAGCAAAACCGTCAGCTTGATTCCCAGAGTGTCTCCAAACATGTCTCTGAGCACATGTTTCACAAGTTGGAAGCTGGGGAGCAGTACCGAGTGGTGGTGCAATCTAACAGTGGCACCTTGCACAACAGCTTAGCAGCTTTTGGGAGAACAAGTACGTTTCTCTTGAGACAAGGAGCAAGTTGCCTTATGTCTTCCCAGAAGCTGACCCTTATTTAATTATGTTTATGAATGTACCATTGGGTATGGGAACACCCAGACTCCTGAGAACCTTTTATATCAATGGAGCGTGAGTCCTCACTCTTGCAAACACTTAGGCATGGGTCTGTTAATACCAGTGAGATCTGTCACCTGAGTAGCTTTACCTGGGTGAATGTGTGTGGAATTCAAGTCCCCAGCCCAAAGTGCGCCTTCACAGGATGAATGCAGTTCCATTCCTCCCCAGTCCTGTGCCTGTACCCATCCGACACATACATCTGCAGGGCTCCATGTAGTCAAATACTGTGTTCTGGCAGAGCCCACTGCATGGTCAAGGCTTGTTAGATAATGTATTTCCCCAATATACTGCATGTTGGAACACACAAAACAGTGGAGCACCTTGTTTTTAATCCATCTTCTCTCTTTAGCACCTGCATGTGTTTGCTGGGGCCCTGACTTACGTGCAACAGCTGGTGGCTAACGTTTTCAGCTCTGTGCCACTGTTTTGCACCAATTTACCACTTCTTTATTTTTCAGTTCTTTTTCACATGCCATTCTTAGCTGTTTTGGTCAGTTCATCTGACTCTCCTTCTTCCTCTTTTCATGATAATTATAGATATCTGTTGCTTTTCCACACCCAGTTCAGATTTCCATGAAGCTCTGTAACTTCATCTGATTGTATTTATGTCTAGGAATTATTTGCTTGGGTAAACACGTGCACAGACATTCCTTTTCCCGCAAGTGAACATGCAAATGTATAAAGATATTTTCTATTATATACTCTATTCACAGTTGTGTATTGAATGGTCCATATTTCACCTGGTAATGTCCTGCCTTTAATTGTTGCTTCCAGTTCCAGCCTCTGTCCAGGAATTATTAGCCCATCATGCTTACAGCAGTCATTCCTTGTTAGTAACCTGGCAGAAAGCTCCTGGTGTAGCTGAAAGGTATGACATTCTGCTCTTGAACGAGCAAGGAATCCTCCTGAGCAACAAATCAGAGCCAGCTACTGCCAAGCAGCACAAATTTGAAGATTTATTAGCCGGCAAGAAGTATAAAATACAAGTTTTGACAGTCAGTGGCGGGCTCTTCAGTAAACGAGCAGAAACTGTTGGGCGAACAGGTAATTAGAACATCTCGGTTTATTTATAGTTTCCTCAGTCAGATACCATTAAATGCATGAATCATCTGTATATCTTGATTCTGGAAAGATTCTAATAGCAACAGACTCCAGATAGTTATGCATCATTTTTCGTGCTATGTGCTTGGTATGTGAATCTGAAATTTGTTGTCATAATAATGTGGCTGTGGTTCATAATAAGGATATTAAACCAAAGTGCTGAATGCTTCCCTCAGTCTATCTGATACGGAACTACCTGAATGCTTTATTGTCAACAAGTTTTTAATTCACAATCTCAAGGCTCTTAGGACAGGATTTGATGTGAATACACACACCTCAACTTAGAGCCAAGTCCTGCAGTCTTTACTCAATTAAAGCTTCTTGTAGAAACTAATGGACAATTCTGTGTAAGCACAGGGTGGAGAACCAGGCCTGCTGGGAAATACAAACATTGTATTTGAGAGACTCGGCGGCACCTCATAAATGCTTTCCCCTTGCTCCTGAAGGTTGCTGTTGACATTACTTAGCTACTTGTGGCTTAATTGAAATGTGTTCCAGCGATGAGTGTTACTTTATTAAAGGTTCAGCTTAGTGGCTGGACACTTTGATATTTACTCTTGCATTCATCCTTCTTTCAGTTCCAGCAGCTGTCACAGATCTGAAGGTCACAGAGAACACCACTGACCGACTGTCCTTCAGCTGGACCACATCACAAGGAGAGCTTGATTCATATGACATCTTCCTGTACAACCCAGACAAGTCCCTTCATGACAGGATTTCAGGAGAGCAGCACCTCCAGCAGTGTTCATTCCAGAACCTGCGGCAAGGCAGGATGTATCGAATGGTGATTGTTACCCACAGCGGAGACCTCACTAATGAGTCGTCTGTCTTTGGAAGAACAGGCAAGAACATCTAAGAAAACCATCTGTCTCCAGTGTGGTGCTCATGGGGGACACCAGTGAGCTGGTCTGAGTCTGATGCTCATGCTAGAATACAGCAGCTATTAGAAATATCAAAATTGGCTCTTATACATGAAAAGCATTAGACAAATAAGAAGGTAAATTCTGAATGATGTGAATATAAGAGGAAAAATGAAGCAAAGACCTTTACAATAGTTCTCACGTACTCAGGTCAGGAGAAGGACATCCCAAGGTATGCTGCTTAAGCCTTAAAGGAATACAGCTGTGTCCTATCCTGAAAGCAGTATTGGTCTATGAGTGGAAAAGACAAAAGGCAAAGCAAGTAGAGTTAATGGGGTAGACAATCTACCAGTGAAATAAAACTTGTTTCCAATGGAGAGCTCTGGCTGCAGCTCTATGTTTCTTCAGCCACACATGCAAGCAGAGTTTCCTAAGCAACTTTAGCAGCCCTGACACTCTGTGAAACCTTTCTTTATCCTCTGAGGCACCATATAGTAACCCCTCTCTAAGACTGCCTCTGGATAGTGGTGCGCTTTCTTCAGCTACCTCAGAATTGGATGTTTCCAGACACTGACTGGGAAAAAGCTGCTTAACATTTGCAAAACTATCTATTGTAAATATTTCAGCCTCTTTTGGGGACAGTGGCAGTTCAAAATAAGAAAGGAAACCATTGAGATATACTTCCTGATGCTTCCTGGCTTTTTGGTCAGCTGTGGTGGCTGTCTAGTTTATTACATGGCTGTCATTAGAGGATAAGTGTAAGGTCTGCTTGACCTTGTCGCTTCTCCTCACCCTAAGGATGTTCTACATAAAGTAATATTCATCCCCCTTTTTTTTTTTCAGTACCAGCCCCAGTTGTTGGTCTCAAGGCATCCAACCGAAACATGACAGACAGTCTGTGGTTCACCTGGGGTCCAGCAGCAGGAGATGTTGACTTCTATGAGCTGAATCTTTACAACCCAAATGGGACACAGAAAGAAACATGGCACAGGAAAGACCTGAAAGAGTGGCATTTCCAGGGGCTCGTTCCTGGCAGAAAGTACACTCTAGTTGTGGTGACTCACAGTGGCGACCTGACCAACATGGCAAACACTGAAGGAAGAACAGGTAAAAGACTCAAAAGCTTTGGGATTTTTGTTTAGTCCCATCTGTCAGAATTCATATTAGTTCACAACTATGCAACAGACTTATTCTGAGGGAGGATTTATTATAAGAGTCACTGAAGGTGTATAGGTAAAGGATACCCTTAAGGGTATAAAGCCAATGGGAGTGTGATTTTGTTCAGCACCGTTTTTCTTTCAAAGGCTCGGTAATACGTAATGTCTGTGAAAGTCACCACCATCAGCACAGATGCAGTAATTGGCTGTGTACACGGGATAATATAAATCACTCTGTGGTGCATGAAGAAAAGAATGCATGTCTCATCTTATTTGTCTTGTGTAAAAAGTTGTTAAGAATCTCTTTTTTTTTCCTTTTTTCCCCCCTTTCTGTGTAGCACCCAGTGCTCCTAACACTGTGTCGTTTACTGATGTTGCAAACACTTCTTTATCAATCACTTGGCTGGGTCCTCCAGACTGGACAGACTATGACGATTTTGAGTTGCAGTGGCTTCCAAAGGATCCCCTCACAGTATTCAATCCCTACAGCAGCAGCAAATCTAAAGTACGCATCATCTATGGCCTGCGACCAGGAAGACTGTATGAGTTCAGTGTCAGAACTGTCAGTGGCGACAGCTGGAAGACATACAGTCAGTCACAGTCTGCAAGTGTGAGAACGAGTAAGTAAATTTCCACTGCACCCTACCACTCAGCTGGAGAAGAGGCAAAACTGTTAAATCTTACCAATTCCTTTTGCAGTCAGTAATTTCTATTAATAAATTCATGAATGACAGCGATGAATTCAGCTAGATTCTAAGCCCTTGCTGTGTGCAAGGTCAACTGTTTAAAGATTGAAAATGGACATGCATTTACAATCTTCACATCCAGAGTGGGGCTGTTTGGTTGCAGAGCCTGAATCAATCAGTTTCAGGGTTGAAATAAGGCTGAATATCCAAACTTCTCTGACAGTAGGATATTGAAGTAATCAAAATGGTTTTTGAATGATCAGACAGGAAGGATGAATGAAACCCTGCTGTAGTGGATTTGAAACTGGAATCACTGTTTCACCACTCTGCATTTCTGTCGTGCCTGTGGATCCACATCATCTCTAGTTGTCTCTAGCAACCTCAGTAGCAGGCTGATTTAAAAAAGTGACTGGGAGTTGTAAAAATAACTGAGCCTTGGCAAACCCTCATGTCACTTGGGGTGGGATTCAGCTCCAGACTGACACCTATGTTTAGTAAGATGAATAGCTGTTTAGACTTCATTCAGCATATTAAAACGAGAGCATAGCTACCTCTTTCACCTGTATTTAATCACTTAAATGTAGATGTCTGCCATCTGAATGTAAAATCCCATCTTTGTTACATGTTATAAATGGTGCTCCAATATTACATGGATAAAGCATACTTCTGTGGTATGTTTTAGTAATATGGACACACCACATGCTACCCAAGGAACCAGGTCAGTCATGAGATGACAGTATCAGTATTGACTGATACTGTTGACCACATGTAACCTCCAAATAAGTTGTAACAGAGTTCTAGAAATGCATTGCTTTGCAGTGTTGCTGTTCTTGTTAAGACTTCAGCAAGTAGTTTTGTTTGCTTGTTTTCACAACTAATTAATTAACCTTCACAAACGTGATGAGGCTGATATCACTAGATCCGATTTCAGATGGCTAAAATGAGTTAGACAGCTTTTCCTATAATAATAAGGCAGCACACATTTGCAGGAGAGGTGGGAATTCTGGCTCCCAGCCTCCTGCTCTGTTCAAATAGTTGATGCAGAATCTAGGGGCCATAGGGTGAGCAGAGAGTGTATGATGCCTGTCCCTTTTCCGACTGAGCTTCAACTTCTCAACGTTCCTCTAGAACCAGACAAGATACAAAGTCTTCATTGTCGGCCCCAGACCTCTACTGCCATTGCGTGTTCCTGGACTCCTCCTGATTCTGACTTTGATGGGTATAGCGTCGAATGCAAAAAAATGGACACTCGCGAAGTGGAATTTTCTAAAAGGATAGAAAAAGACAAATCTCTGCTTAATATCATGACTCTGGTTCCCCACAAGCGATACCTGGTGTCCATCAAGGTGCATTCTGCAGACATGACGAGTGAAGTAGTTGAAGACAGCACCATCACAATGATCGACCGTAAGTGGAATTCAGGGTTGCCATGAAGGGAGGTAGTGAGCAGCAATAAGCAATTGCTTGTGTTGGTTAGACAGCAAAAGGAGTTCTGAACTCCACAGTTGCCAATGTGTGGCACTCGTAGTCTGATGGCCGAAATAGAGTGAACCTGTCCTTTGGTCCCTGCTGTGACAGACAATGCAGGATTTTAACTATATTGCCTCTCATTACATTGCCAGACTTGCTTATATGGCTCGTTTACAAATGTAGCCTGAGAAACATGAAAAATTACCCTGCCACTCTGAGGTTCAGCACCAAAGATGTCCTCATCATAACACATCTTTAATTGTCTTCATGGTTGCTGCTTGGCCTCCTGTTCCTGGCTGTTTCCCTTCACAGATGGTAGCCATCCTCAGCACAAATATCCATCAGTAAGAACATTGGATTGTGGCACTGGGTCCACTTTGGGCTCTCTGTACACTCTTCGGAGGTGCTATCGGACCAAATCACCTGTAGGAGTTACACCTGAGGGAGGATCACAGATTTCCATACCATGTACTTTGAAACAGCTTCTTCAGTTTCTCCACCCGTAGGCTGCTGAGTGGAAGGTAGCAGTAGCGTCTGCTGGTGCCTCTGCACTGCCAGGCATCACTGCAGTCAACAGCCTGCTGTTGCTGGCCCTAGACCTGCTCCAATTTTTGCAGTACCTCTGGATTCAGTGGCACAGCACAGCGCAGAGGCCTGAACCACTCCAGGCCTAAACTTCTCAAAAATGACAGAATGGCCCAGACGCCTATATTCAGGGATGCCTCTATAGCTGCTTATTAAAAGCCACATTTGTGTGAAATGCTAGATCATAAAAAAGATGTTTTTGTTTGGGAGCTAGTGAGCTAAGCTACAGAGTTCAGTCACCAACCCACCTTCTCCCTTCCCCCATCAACTGCCTTTTAATTGCAACCATGTCATCTTCTTCCTCTACCACAAAGGGTGCTACAAATTCAGATGTAAGAACTAGCTACTCATGTCACAAGAAGTGAGACAGTCCTATTTGAAGGTTAGCTGTTTCATGTTTGTTCTTACTTGTTTGAACGCTGCTGCTCTTCCAGACTCTGGTTAACACCGGAGGCCCTATCTCGAACACAAAGAATTGCAGCTAGGCTTTGTAGATCTAAGAAGTTTAGCCAAGTAACACATAAGTGTGCGAATTACTGTTTCTTTTTGCAATCTAAAACCTTTTGAAGTTTAGCCACCTGCTTACATATTTGATATGTTTCCTATACATGCAATATAGTTTCCATAATACAGATTTTTACAAGATTCAGCAATGTAGGGCCTTAAAATCTCCACTTTTGTTGCACTGGTCCTCTGAAGGTTTTTCCCTACATACTTTGCTTTCCTGTTTACTTCTGCTGTGTCACTGTTCAAGGTATAGCTTTCTATCATACAAAGAACATTTCCTATGGAAATTGTGCAGTCAGTCTGGAAAATGGTACTCTGTAGTTGAATGCTGTGTCTGGCTGACTCTGGAAAAGGAAGCAGAAATTTAAGTGCTTAAAATAGGTAACTTCCTGTAGTGAGTGTGCCGAGTGGCCTACAAATACCTGGCTTAAACCTGTGTCATTTTTAGCAGCTACAATTTCTGATTTCATGGATTTAGCAAGACTTTAATGTATTTCCATGTGGGCTTCTGCAGGAATTCCTACTGAGGAGCTGCCACTGTTACTATGGTTAACTCACTGCTGGCTTGTTTCATCTTTTGGCAGTTTCCCTGTGGGAGGTGAAGACACTTTCTTCATTGCAAAGAGAATAGAATCAGAGACATAGGTCCAGGCAGCCGAGCTTTATTACAAATTGCATTTCCCTTACTAGGTCTAGCTC
>VYZV01012520.1:14343-70549 GCA_013401275.1 Pandion haliaetus | reverse complement strand
TTAATTACACAGGTCCTCCTCAGCCACCTCCAGACATACGAGTGAACAAAAAAGAGGTGCTGATTACCAAATCCTCCATCAACTTTACTTTTAACTGCAGCTGGTTTAGTGATACTAATGGAGCTGTGAAGTACTTTACCGTGGTTGTGAGAGAGGCTGATGGTAAGTGTCGTGATTTAATACCATTCTCTCTATAGCCTATAGGAGTTAACTGGGGAGGTACACTGCTGTCACTACACAGCAGAGGAGTTTCTTCTCACCTAGTGGCTGAGTTTCATAGAGGTTTTGGGTCTATACCTGCTCCCTGGCCTGGGGAGTTAGGAACTCAGTCTTCTCCTCAGAGAGTCAGTAGCAACTGCAGAGGTCAGCCAGAAGCAGTAGTTAGCTTCTGTACGCTAGGTTACGCGCTCATGTATGTTCAGGAAATTTCCACAGTAGGAGACTAACGTTGAATGCCATTGGCAGTGAACACAGAAGAAACTGCCTTGCTGTGCACAGATCTCAAAAGGTAGTTGAAATGTTAGGTGAGAACACTAAAGCAACTCTTTTGGAGAACCTCAGTAAGCCATGCTGAGAAGACAGAGGTAGCATCTCCCAGGTGGTGTTTGCTTACTGAAGAAAATGACTTTGTGTGCAGCACTGTAAAACAGAACAGAAATTGCCCTTGTAGCTTGCATGTAAACCTCCCTTTCTGCAGTTGACCTATATGTGACAAAACAAATTGATATCTCAACAATTAATACCTTGGTTTTAGAAGTGGCATGCCAGGACATATTTTGTGACCCTTTGGAAAGTTTCTTAAACTCTCTGTCCATCAACCCTTAGGAAAAAAAAGCAGAGATAATATTGCTACTGCCTACTCTGTCATGTTTGTGTAGACTATAAAGCTTTTTGAGAAAGGGACTACTCACTGCCATGGCTTTGCCTACCCGAGTCTTTTACACATTACTGTGAGTTTCTATTCAGGGGACTCCTGTCATTTCCTGTTGCAGCTTTTCTCTCTATACAGTAGACTTGTCAGTGTGTGGATTTTTTTAATGTGTTTTTTGAAATAGCTGGTGGTAGGATCCAGGAATCTGGATCACAGAGATTCCACCAGCAGCACAGGAAGAAATGTCATAGCATTGGATTTGATCTGTGCGTGCCTATTGCAGCATTGTATCTGGAAAAGTTTCGCTGAGGTCTTGTGAGGAAATCTGTCTGAAGTTCCCCGGAAGAATAATAGCAAGGTTGGAACTAGAAACAAGGTACCCCAACCACTGTAGCTCTGTATTCACAAGGTAGCCTGTGCAGCCTCCAAGAAATGCTAGAAAGTTGGATAAGAATATGTCTGTTAACAGCTGGAGCCTATAAACTGCATCACATTAATGGTCGTGATATGTAAACCTTCTTTCTCTGTCTGCACATGATGTAGGTAGTGAAGGACCAAAGCCTGATGAGCAGCACCCATTACCTTCCTACCTGGAGTACAAACACAATAACTCCATACGCATCTACCAGACAAATTATTTTGCCAGTAGATGTGCTGAAAACCCTGACAGTGACTACAAAAGCTTTGACATTAAGCTTGGAGGAGAAATGGAAAATCTGGGAGGAAGGTGTGATCCAGATCAGCAAAAATTCTGCGATGGACCCCTAAAGCCTCGGACTGCTTATAGGTTAGATTTATGTTGGTAGTTGTGCTCTGTCACGTTATTAGGCATGGTGCTGTCTGGATGCTTGGTAGACTTGAGCTTCTGCAGATTAATAACTGGGTTGTACGATGTTCTTTGTGTTTCACTGTGAATGTATAAAAGCTTTATCCATGCCCACGTTCCATAAGCATGAACCAGTCCTTCACTAGCATGGGAACAATATGATTAATTATGCACAAATCTCTGTGCAGTGAATAGGTTTGTTTATTTCCCTCAACTTGATGGGCAGCTCTCCTATAGCTGCTAAATCTTTCTTTGGAAAGACTTAAGGCCATCAGCTAAGTCAGAAGACTACTCAACAGGAGAAGGCAAGGACGCTTCACTCAGTCTGTTTGGCACCACTACCCCGCACCAGTCCTTTTGAACAAGCTAGAAAAACCTGTGGCACCGTCCGCAGGCTCCAGAGCTAGGCACAGGTTAGCTGTAGGGTGTAAAAGAGGGTGACTGCCAAGACCAGGCTCAGCAGTTACACAGGCTGTGAGACCAAACGTGAGCTCCAGTGCAGCTCAGTCACACCCCTCCTGCAGGCAAACACTCTCCCAAGAGGTTTGCAAGCTGCTCACTGGACAGCCACATGGACAGAAGGCACCTGCCAGGCAGTGCACATCATGCCTCTCAGCTTCTTCCATCATCATCAAGATAGTGCTATCCTACAACAGCCTGCCCTTATTTCCAAAAAATTCAGTCTGGGAAATGCCCACGTTAGCAGGAGAACTAAGAGGACTGTAGCTTTTCTCCATTAGCACAGGCCTGCCCAGCTACGAGAAGGGAAAACATATCCCCACTGAGAAGCATTTCTGAGTCCTGTCTCCACTGCAGCTTCTGCTAGTCCTGCCTTCAGGCAGGGTCAGGCTTTGTGTGCCAGCAGCCAGAGCCCCATCTGTTACCTCTGCCAGGGTACCTCAGAGACCTCCACCTGCACCAGCTGGGCTCTCCCAGCTATAGTATTTAACTCAGGTGCCCACATTAAGAACTGTCTGTGGTCAGTGGAAAGGTTTTAGTTCTCTCTAAGGGGCAAATGAGTTCTTACTTTTCTGCTGTTGGTTCTGAACTTCTGATGAGCTCTAGCTATAAAGGTACTGTTTTTTTAGGATCAGCATACGGGCTTTTACCCAGCTCTTCAGTGAAGACCCAAAGGAACTCCCTAAACCGCTCTTTACAGACACCTTCTTCTCTTTACCGATCACTACAGAGGCAGGTTAGTTTCAGGCTTGTTTTTCAATGACTGTAGCATGTGATTATATATTGTGCCTCAGAACAGTCTGGATCCAGAACTATTTGCAAGGAGTGGAACAAAAACAGATTGTTGTGCATGTCCTGAAGGCTGCTCTGAAATGAGGCTGGAGCCGTGGCTTATCCAGCCGTAGTTTGAAAATTCAGAGGACTGCTTGATGGAGCTGCTGACAGTAAAGGAAAGGGTGAACGCTCAGTGACGCTATCACCAAGAAAGCTTCAAAGTGCGAGAGAACCAAACTCCCATGTAAAGGGGCCGTGCTTTCTTTTACTGTGGTTGGGAGTGAAAGATTTTGTGTAATGTTTGGAAAAAGTAAGGACAGAAAATCAAGAGCATGTTTTAGCTAAGTGTTTAAATGCCTTGCATTTCCTTATATTTAGCCATTTTCTTCAGCTGATAATAGTATATCCCCTGAAAGTTATTGATACTTTGATTCTTCATACCTTTTTCTCAAGATATATAAATACACTGTTTTGTTTCTAGAGCCACTCTTTGGAGTTATTGAAGGTGTGAGTGCTGGCTTGTTTCTGATTGTGATGTTAGTGGCTGTTACTGCTTTATTTGTCTGCAGACAAAAAGTTAGGTAAGTTGAGTCCCTTTATCAGTCTCTGTTACTGAAGTCAGGTCAAATTATATTTACTTAAGCAATACAATATTTAAAGTGTGGAGGAATGCGCTGAACTATTTGACAGGATAAAATCTATGTCCCCTAACATCTGTACACACTAGGTGTAGAACTGATGACTTACATATTAAGAGATCTATATATTATTGATTCAAATTCTTGATTCAAATACCTACTGATATTAGTCAGGATTATCTCATAGAGGATCCTTGTAACTTTTAGTTTTCGGTAGGAGTCTGAATATTTCTGAACCACTGGTTTATCATTTAAACTGAATGTTTTTTGTCAAAAATGAAATATTTCAAATTAATTTCATCTGCTTTGTAGATTGGAAGCTCTTGAAACTGTTCATTTCGACTTTATCATTTCAGTTCAAAAATCTTAAGGTGTGGCATTACCTCAAGTGTCCCAAGAGATTAGTTAAAACTTTACTTCTCTTTTTTTTGTCAATTACAGTTGTATATTTCACATTATAGATGAAACTTAAATAGTGAACTTTAAATATGTTTTTAAAAAGTGAAATACTCTATCTCAACTTTGAAAAATTGAACCATTTTGCGTGACTGGAAGAGATATGACATTATTGATGTGAAATTCCTTGTGGTTTCTGAAATAAAAAAAAAAGATCAACATTTCCATTATGTGGGAGTCTCTGGAAATCTGAAATTCAGTTCTTTTACTGATACAAGATTAGGTCTATTTTGTTTTGAATTTGCTTTTCAGATGCCAGAATTTCACATTGAAAAAAACATGTTTTCTGACTAGTCGTAGCTTTTAGCTGGAATGGATTTACCCTTTAGCAATGCTATTCTTAGGCTCTACGAACAAATTCAGTGTATTCCTCTATATGCCATCCAAAAAAAGAGGCATAAATCATTAGCAATAGTAAATAAAGTCTGCTTTTGCATGTATAGACTTGTGCACTCCTAACCATCTCAGTACATAGTGACACGTAGAGCATGAATAGAGTGCAGACTGATGTGTTTTCCACCTTGCACATCTCATTGCGTTTTTTTAGTGTAGATAAACTTCCGGTAGAGTGTGGTTTCTTCTTGTGAGTTATATAGCCAGCAGGACTGCAAGTATACCGGTATGGTTTTCCCTCAGCATATATAAAAATAAAGTGTTCTGTAAGGGAGGTGTGTTGAAGGAGGAGATGGAAGTGAAAGGATACTAACCGTATGGAGTCAGTACCACTTCTGCGGCTTTCCCAAAGCCTGCTGTGGTGCTGCCACTTACTCCTGCTATGAACCTGGGCGTCTCCTAGAGACCTGGTCTGCAGAGTGGATGTGCTGGAAGCTGTAGACCTTTCACAGCTCTGAAAATCTACCTACCTGTTCCTCTCTGCATGTAGAGTATCGACCAATTTAGAGCCCGTCTTAGCATAGGATGCCTTCCTTAATGATAGGTGGGCTGTGGGTGTTTCAGAGCAAGAAAAAAGTTGTATTGCCTGTGCACATGCATACACTCCACATCACTATTGCCAAACTAAAATACAGGAAAACTCTGTACCACAGCTCAGAGCAATGTCACAAATCAAATCAGAGACACAAATCAAAGCAGACTTTCTTAAATTCCTTTTTTCTGACTTACCAACTTTTTTCCAGTGTAAATTATGTTATTGGCAGCTCTTACTAGTATCAGAACATAACAGTAAAACAGAATACCTTCCTTTTTATTCCAGCAATGGCCACGAGAGACCTACGGCAAGGCTGAGTATTCGCAGGGACAGGCCACTGTCAGTCCATCTGAACTTGGGGCAAAAAGGGTAACATCAAAAGTTTTGTTTCTAAGAGCAGTATTTTAACATGACATCATGGATGAACAGTCCCATCTGGTCACTCACTGATGAAGTGTTTCTTTTTCTTTTGAAATCATTTCTAGGAACCGGAAAACTTCCAGGTAAAAAGAAAAAATTAATACCTAAAAAAGCTTCTTGATAACCAACTGGATAAATTATGACTGTGATTTTTTTCCTCCTGTTGAATATTTTAGTCCAATCAAAGTCAGTCATTTTGAAGCACACTTCACCAAACTTCAAGCAGACTCCAACTACCTCCTGTCCAAGGAGTATGAGGTGGGATCCTAACCTAGGCAAAGGACTTGCTTTATGAAGGGGCGGGCGGGCTGAATCGATGGGTTAGAAAGACCTGCATTTGTTTGTCTTATTCACACAAGTCCAAATAAGTTTGAGTGTCTCACGCGAACTCCACTTTTCCTAGTGCAGAAACCAGCTCTTCATTTGGCGTAACATCTTCTGGTTAGCAGCCTCTGCCTGATACCTATCTGGCTGAGGTCAGGAGCATTCATTTGTGTGGCACATCTGTGTGATAAAGCATGGAAAGCACCTGCCAGCCATGTGCTTGCTTTAAACCAGTATGATTAGCTATTTAATTTCAGTTTGTTTTTTTAAAAAACTACCCATTCTCTGTCCGTGGCCTTTGAGAGCTGATAAGTACGGTGCCCTCCTGTGTTGTCACGTCCTTTAATTTTCACCTCACATTTTATTCCTACTTTTTTTTGCAGGACTTGAAAGATGTGGGTCGAAACCAGACATGTGACATAGCACTTCTGCTAGAGAACAGAGGGAAGAATCGATACAATAATATATTGCCCTGTGAGTTTTAGGTTTGGTTGTGTAATATTACATCACACCAGCTATTTTTCACTTTTCTTAGCAAGCCGAGTGGAAAAGAGAGTGCAGCCAATCCCTTCCCTCTTCCCTGTCAGAGATGAAATACCTCTGCCAGCTCAGGTTCTGGTGCTTGGAGGCAGATGATGTATGGCCCTGAATGGCTTCACACAGACCAGTAATTTCATTTTGCCGTAGAGGTGTAATGACTAGTATTCAGTCTAGAGAGAAGAAGCTCCAGCTATTGGGGGCGTTCACTCACTGCTGATAACAAGGATAGTAGAAATAACAGTAGGGTTATCTACATACGGGTATCATCCACTCAGTGCTTTTTGACAGCCTTGCCAAATCTTTCTTCTTCGGAGGACACGGCAAACCTACTATACAATGTAAAGCTAGTGTGGTTCTGGTTCTGCATGGTAAGACGCACATGTGAGGTTAGCCCTGTTCTCCTGAGGCAAGACCTGTCATTGAGAGTTTACCCCTTTGATCGCCTCTCTGGCAGTTTTGGAGGTAACATGCTGTGCATTGAGGAGGAGCACCACATGACTCTGCTCCACATGCTGCCCTGCTGCTGGTTGTGGTATGTGCTTGGAGCACAGCTTCACAGCATCTCCTGTGTTCTGCCTGCTGTGCCAGGCTGGGGAGCATGCCCACGATGTACAAGAAACAACACCTGCCTGAGAACCAACATGGCATTATCTCACGAATCAGTGACCTGGTGGCTTACGCACTCTCTATCTCTCTACAGAGGGTTCTCTACGTAGGGAATATGGTTGGCCTGCTCGCACGTTAGCTCAGGAGCTGTGCAGACCACTGAAGCACTACCACTCTTTCAAGGGCAGTGCTGGGCACTGCTCTCCAGTACAGCACACTGCTGTCAGGATCACAGGAGGATGCTGTTTTGGCTCTTTTGTTGCCATAACAAATCCTGTGCAACTCGGCAGAGGAATTTGGGGATGTTAACTGCTTCCTTCTCACCCATCCATCTCCTAGTCTTTGGAACACTCTATAGCACTCAGATGAAAGAGGCAGTACAAATATGAACAGTTATCCCTCTAAATTAGCCCTCTGTATAAAGTCCTTGTGATAATGCTGCCAGTCCTTTCACAAATGCATTTCTGTAAATGGGAGAGGGACTGAAATCAAGACCTAATCATAAGCCTCCTGTAATCAATTTCTTCATAGATGACACATCAAGAGTGAAGCTTTCCAATGTGGACGATGACCCTTGCTCAGACTACATTAATGCAAGCTACATACCAGTAAGTGACTCAAGGATGGTATTTTACAGTCCTCCCTCTAGTGTCAATTTGTCCTTCGTGTAAAACTGAATATAAGGCTGGATGCTTAAGGCTCCCCTCCCCCTTCATTTATTCACTTGAGCTAAAAGTCTGAGAACTCATTTTGTGGGTGTGCTGAAAGGCTGTGTCTGATTGCCATTAAGTTAACTGTGAGTGATTTACCCAGCACTTAAGGATTCTTGGATTGATATAGTTATGTAAGATAGCAGGTCTAATTGGCCAAGGACACATTTTTAAAGGTCACTGATTTTATACAGTGTCCACAACAACTGTAGCTATCACTCCAGGTGGCATCCTCGTTGTGGAGCTGTAGCTCATCCTGTCAGTGTTGGCACCTTGCAGGGTGGTGAAACTGGCTGAAATTAAAATAATGCCCTTTGCCAAAGAGTTGTGATTGGTAATAGCAGTGGCTTTAGCAATCCAGATTTCAAGCCAGAACTCAGCTAATTTATTAAAAACAGTAAATAAAACAAAAAATCCCTAGTAGTTCCAAAATTGCTTGAGACTGTGCTGAACACAATAGAACAATAAAAAGCTTTGACTTTCACAAAAGGAACAGTATTTAGATACACTGCCACAGTCTCTTCCTTCTCTCTTCTCCAAGCAGCCTTCTGCTTCCAGGTCCAAGCTGGTTCCAGGTCCAACAATGCAGCTCTCAAAACTGTTGTCCCAGCAAGGTCATTGTTGCTGCAGAGTCCTGGCTGCAACCCCATGGCTTGTTCAGTTGCTAGAAGATCTTTTTTTTTGCCTTCATGAAAACTAATGGAGTTCTCTTTACATGCAGGGCAATAATTTCCGCAGGGAATACATAGCGACCCAGGGCCCTTTGCCTGGCACCAAAGATGAGTTCTGGAAGATGGCATGGGAGCAAAATGTTCACAATATTGTCATGGTAACCCAGTGCGTTGAGAAGGGCCGGGTGAGCAGAGATTCTTCATTCTTATTAATGACTGTTTTAACATCTATTAAAAGTTTAAGCTTATTATTTGCATCACGCTAATGCCAAAGGCCCCAGTCAGGGAGATAGACAGTAAGAGGCAAGAGGTATAATCTAAAGACTGGAGACAGATTAAGGCTGTGAAGTGAGGATGCAGTGACCATCCCAAGATCATGCAGCATGTCAAGGCTAGAGTTAGGAACAGAGCTTCTGGTCTCTAATCCAGGACTTTGCTCACTAGTACTAATATAATCCCCTTAAGCATGCAGAAGGACAACCACCAGCAAAAAAATGCCTGTTTATCACATCAACGCTGATCAACTACTACTTTAAATATAAGCTCTACAGAGCAAATGTTGATCATTAAATACATGGAATTCTCTCTAATGCATAAGCCCTGATGTAGTAAGCAAAGACACCACTCGTGCTTAACAGTCTTACTGAGTGCAAGTGTAGGTAGGTTATTTAGCTGTCTCAGCAATCCACGGCCCCAAGTATGACCACATCCTGCACCCTTTGTAAGACAGGGACTAGATCTGTAAAAAAATTAAACAAACTTGAAGTAGTGATCATCTAGTGGCACATATGGGGATATTTCCTTTCAGTTTACCATTTCTTCTTGAGGAGATGGCGAAAGCAGATGCAGGACAGGCAGCCACCTGTCTACTTCTCCACCTCACTGGCTGAGTGGGACCGCACTGTCATGTCTCAGCAAGAGGTGGGGAAGTGGGCACTGGAGGCCTAGTTCTCATCCAAGCGGAGCTCTGAGAAGACTTGGTGCAGATAATGTTGTCATCCAGAAGAGGGCATCAGTGAAATGCTTCCCCTTCCTCCCATCACAAACATCTGTGATGAGAACTTCCACTTCCCGGCCCCATCCTAGCCCATTCTCATCCCAGGCCCTGTTTGTTGAGCTGACATGGTGGGAGGTGGCATCTCTCTGAATGCAGCTGCTGCTTCCTTCATCCTCAGGCACAGGAGGTCTGAAGTCTGCTTCTGCCAGTGCTGGATGGAGGCATTGTTTACAGCTGTTACTGACACTAAATCTGTCTTTTTCTATGTCCCTGCAGGTGAAGTGTGATCACTACTGGCCCCTTGACCAGGATTCCTTGTACTATGGAGACCTGATCGTTGAGATGCTGTCTGAATCCGTGCTCCCAGAATGGACAATACGAGAGTTTAAAATCTGCAGTGTATGTTTGTGTTTGTCTGGGTTTTTTTTTTAATTAATTGGCTTAAAAACACCTGCAAGGCTAAATTTGGAAGGTTTCTTCTGCTGTAGCACAGTTGCATCATGCCCAGCTCATCTCTGGTGGCAGCTGTAGCATTTTGCTCTGAAGGTGCATGTTGTGTCTGTCCCCTCCTCTCTTGTCAGTTCTGATGACCCATGCTTTTGTATCCCAACAGGAAGAGCAGCTTGACTCAACAAGGCTCATTCGTCACTTCCACTACACTGTCTGGCCAGATCATGGTGTGCCGGAGACCACCCAGTCCCTGATCCAGTTTGTCAGAACTGTAAGGGACTATATCAACAGAACCCCAGACACAGGACCAACTGTTGTGCACTGCAGGTATGTGCAGCAGCAGAAGGCCAGTGGCACAGAGCCTTTGTGCATACCCTTGGGAAGTTCCCAAATGGTCATCCCTGTTAGTCCATGGGCAGCCACAGAACCTGAGAGACAGCTGATAGGCTTAAGTCTCCAGGTACATCAGAGCAGCGCTCCCAAGGCATATGCACTTGCTCACAACCTCACCCTGGAGATGCCCCAAAAATGATTCTCAGGGAACCACTGTGTCTCTGTGGGACCACTGGAGAGCACTAAAGGTGTCAGCATCTGCCACTGCTCATAAGCTTTTGCATTCTTAAATTGCCTGTGTGCTGCTGTGGTGGCCCAGCATCTGAATCACAAAGGGGTGTTCTGAAAAGGTAAGATATACCCAGGGGTGAATTTGACTATGTATGGCTGTTGAGACTAGCTGGCAGATCCATCCAAAAAGGCAAAACTGGACCTCCTGCTCCATGATCCACTGGCCAGCTGCAGCAGAATATAGGGTTACAGAGTGAGAGAGTGCAGTGTGTTGCTGTGTGTATCTTCTGATAAAGCCATATGCTCACTGGTACTACCTGAAAGTAGTATCTGTCCCCTCCACCTATTGTATGGGCTGAGACATGTATCTTACATGACCCCACCTGTGTCTGCCTGTACGTCATGTCCTGCAACATGTCAGACGTCTACGGTATCACTGACAGGTCAACTTTCCTCTTCCCAGCCCCCTGTCTCCAAACCCTACCTCCCAGCATTTTAGCTACTGGGGACTCTGGGATACTTTGCCTTACTCTGCCTTTCCACAAGGCACAAGCCAACTGATCTTTTAGAATCAAGCCTACTGGTTCATCCCTGGAGAGAAGAGGTTTAAAAGTTACAGTCAGGTGCAGTCTCTCAGTGTATCTCGATGACTGAGTTAATCCATAGCAGAAGGCAGTGCGGGCAGTAGCAGAGATACCTCTACCATCACTATCCGTTCCTCCTTCCTAAACAAATTCCACTGTAAAGTATTTGATGTCCCAGAGATGCCATTTGAAGAATAAGCTTCTCACCCTGGAGATCTGAACTGTACGAAAGTATCACATGAAAACAGTGAACGCTTTGATCCATCTCCTTTTAAATCTTTTGGGTTGTTTTCTTTTCCAGTGCTGGTGTTGGCAGGACTGGCACATTCATTGCACTGGACCGAATTCTGCAGCAGCTGGATTCAAAGGACACTGTCGACATTTATGCAGCAGTACATGATCTAAGGCTTCACCGGGTTCACATGGTTCAGACAGAGGTAAGTTTTAAATAGCCTATAATACAGCAACACCAGCTAATAATCAGTCTCATCTTAAAGGCTGTCAAAGCACTTCACAGTTACTCCACTGTAAAATACTAACTAGACATATTTTAGCTCTGTGAGAATTTCTAGTTCAGAATTGGCTCTCATACAGTGGGTCCAAACCATAACAAGTGGTAGCTATGCTTCCTATAGATTTCTCCCATTGGCACTGGCCCACAGTCACCCTGGCAGTGTTACGCAGCTTAACAGCACATTGTTGTGTTAGTGCAGTGTCCAGTAAATGAGCTTTGAGCAGAGTTAGGTCCTTCAGGGATGGGTTTGGAAGACAAGCCTAAACCAGACAGATAGGTTGACATAATAGAGAAAAGGAATGGAGAGCAGAGAAAATTAGATGTACATAATTTTAAAAGTCTAAGCACTGTGACCTTGTGGCTTTGCAGTTCATTTTTTATTGAGCTGCTCTGTCATTTTCATTAATGGTATTGGAAAGTTGATCAGCATTCTCCTACCATACTATGCAAAAGCAAGTACATTTATTCTCAAAGTGCAGAAAGAGTACGTGTTTGGGATTTCTTTCTGTGCTTTTAAAGCTGCAAGAAAATCACCTTACACTAATAGCAGCTAAACACTTAGGAGCTGATTTAATAAAGGTGATTTGTGGAGGCAGTCTTTACACTTCTGCTGTGAACTGGTAATAGAGGAATCAGAACAAGTTTGATGGGTCTGCCTGTAGCTTGATACTAATGGAGTTCTTTGTTGCAACTTGGAAATGAAAATACCAGTGACAGCGCTTCCTGATAGATGTAAAATTCGTACATGGGTATAAAGAGAGGGTCAACTGGGAATGCAAAAGAGAGATTTCCTGGAACTATCTTAATCACAGAAGACTTCCTGTTGGAGGGGAGACACATTCTCAGCCTGGTCTGGGTATCCTCAGACAGATCCATCTTACCTTCTACATTCCCATCAATCATAGTCAGCAAAGGCAGACAGGCATCTCAGGATGGTGGCCCTTTTTCCCTAGTTGGAAAAAAGAGGCAACTACTTCAAGGACCTAAATTTGACACCAGGCTTATAGACAACCAAAGTTGTGTGATACAAAGCCCACCTTTGGCATGAGCTTGACATGACATCTAAGTCAAAAGGCAGCCAGACCCAAGCAAAATACAGCAACAATGAGGAGCACCGCACCTTCCCACTACCAACACTACATGCGCTTCTGCCCCAGTAGCAGTGGCTCAAGTCTTACCCAGATCCCTGTTGTAACCAGTCCTGCCCTTGGAAGAATTCACAGTCAGCATCCCAGAGACAGGTTGACAGAAATCTTCTGCAGCTCACACGTACTTACCCCACTTGAGCTGTAACATGCTTGTAGACTGACCACGTAGCTGTGTCAGTGCACAGCCACTGAGCTGCTGTATTCTCAGCAAGTCTTATTAAACTGAACTGTCAGTCGCATCTGTATATGGCTTCTGATTTGGAACCGCCTTTCATCAAGGTAGCTTGGAGCAGAAGCAATGCAATCTCTCATCCTCCTGCAAGAAAATGAACTAAATTTATCCTGGAGTTTTATGATGATTCAAAGTTTGCAATTAGCAGTGAATTATGAAGTAATTCTTTCACACCTTTTAAGAAAAAGTAAAGGAGGTGGGGAGAGGGGGAAGAAAAGTCTGCGCCACAAACTCCATTTGATGTGTGTAAAGACCCTAGCTCCTTCTGTTACCGTTCATGTCTTGGCTTCCACAGTCTGTTTGGAGGTTGAGATAAAAGCTAGGTCCCCATCTGTTGGTGTGGTGGAAGCCAAATCCCACTGGAGGCACAGGCCAGCAAATAGGACTGTTTGCAATGAGATGCTCCAGCCGAAGGTCACGGCACCATCCTGCTTGACATTATGCAGTCACAGTAAAACAGAAGCAATAAAACACTGGCCCTGCTTTAGACTTGGCCGAAGGCTGTTTAAGACAAGAGACCGCAGCTGGAGACTTGCAGGGGAGTAACAAAACTGTGCCCATCAGCTGAAAAGGCAGTGGGCTCAGCACAGCAGCTGTAAAACAGGCAGAGAAGCTGTCCACCATTTCAGTCCCACATGGTCTCTGCCAAAGGAAGTCTCCATGCCTTGGCCAACTTTCCACCAAATTGGTGGGTGGGATGCAGGATTCTGCTCCACAGAGATAGCAGCTGTATGTGCATAACAGCAGGCATCCTCACTTCCCCAGAGCCAGAGCACTGAGAAAAATGCACAGAGCAATAGCTGAATTTCTTGTGAAAAATAAATAAAGAAGATGTGGGGGGAGAAAATGCATATGCTTACTGGAGAAATTAGGTCTTTGAGATAAAGTGATATTAAAAAGGTACACCTTGATATATAAAGATGCTCAGCCTATTTTTGGGGTACCTTGCTACACTAATCAAAAAACAGTAATGACCCATGTCATAAACCACAATGACTAGCAAAGCATGGGGATTTAACAACCTGTTCTATCAAGGCAGTTTGATAGTCAATAACATGCTGACTCTCCCTACTTTGGTTGTGAATGTCATCTTAGCTTCCTTCTATGAATGGCACTCTTAAGAAAAGACAGTCTGTCATTCACCGCATAGTCAGAAACAATCTTATATTGGATCAAAAAAATACTGCTTTTGCCAGAAAATTTGGGTTCATCGAAGTTCTATGACATACTTATATATTATGATAAAATCCTGTGGAAAATGCTTCTTTTCAGAACAAAAATATCAGGAAATTGTCTCTGTGCTTCCCTGTACATATTAATTCTGTCACATGTACTTTATACCAAAGCATTCAGAAGTCGCTATCCAACACAGCATCATGTCAATTTGTGCCTTACAGTTGATAAGAGCCTTCACTCATGACATGATCCGTCAAAACATATTATGTTCATTTATGTGCTACTAGTACCATTTCTGAAAACAGGTGATCACGAAAGTTTACTGTATTACTAGTGTGAAAAAGAGATTAATTCTAGAAGTATATTTTCATTTTTAACACTACCCTTGATTTTATGTGAGGGAGTTAGCCTGCAATGATTTTTCACAATACAGAAAATTAAATTACAAAATTTCCCAGACTGACTTAAAAAAATATTCTTTTGCAGTGTCAATATGTGTATCTACATCAATGTGTGAGAGACGTGTTAAGAGCCAGAATACTTCGCGGTGAACAAGAAAATCCCTTGTTTCCAATATATGAAAATGTGAATCCAGAGTATCACAGAGGTAAGTGCAAGTTTATCAAATTGTAAAACGTTTCAAATGTAATAGCTCATTGACAATGTAATTGAGGGGGAAAATTGTGCTATCCTTTGCCATCAATTTTTGTTCTCTTCCTGGACCTTCATTCGTTCACTCCTCTGCCCTTGTCACTCTTGCAATTGCATCTTTATTTCCTTCATTAGTAGTCATAACATCTCTTCCTGCTCCTGCTTTACCTTCATGCTCTCCCTGTCTCACACTTCACGATTCCTGTGCTGTTGGAGGAACTGAATCCCTTCCCTGTCGTGATACCGGCTTCCTCCTTTACCTCACCAGTGTTTACACCATCCACTTTTAAGCACACCGAGGCCACTGGCTGGGCTCACTGGGCTCTTCTGTCATTCACGGAGTTCGATTTCTCTCCTGAATCACCCTCATTTGCTGTTGACCATACAGGAGGAGACTTCCCATCTGCCTTGCCTGGATAATGGAGGTGTCCAGGGCTGTGCTCTTTCTTTCTCCTCCTTGTAGGCTCTTTTTCCTAGCCTGTATCCAGTCGCTTGGTGATAACAATTGCAGGAGTAGCAAACCTGGCACTAGCACTGCCCTTCACCTCCTGTTCCTATGGCCAGAGGACCAGTCTGGAAGAGCTGTAAGCAGAGGTGGCCTGTGTGTCCTGGTAGAGCTGATTCCTAAGGGCTGTAGAAGTTTTCAGTCAGACAGCAGGATCTCGGTAGCTCCTCAAATTTGGACATTAGGAATTGAGATTATGATGAGAGATCAGAATAATCTTCTTGATCTAGCCTGTAGAAATCAGAGTTGTCATCAACAGGTAGAGCAGACTTGGAGGAGGCCAAGGACTGAAATAACCGGGGCTCCACAAGTTGGGAGTGCCAGCAAAAGCAGAGGTGGGATCTGCTCTTTAGCTGTCACATCAGTCACCAGCCAGCGCTGCCGCCACACAACCACCTTTCAGAGCACTGTAGTCAGCTGGCAGAGTTGAACATGAAGCCACCTGGGTTGTTTTATTTTTCCTAATCTCAGTTTTCCTTGCTTTCAGATGCTGTTTATTCAAGGCACTAAGAATGTTAGAGACACCTGCTTTTGTGACCACATTTGTTAACTAGGAGGTTGGTTTGGGTTTTTTTATGTATGTATTTCATGCACTAGAAAGGTGCCAGACCTTTCTGTTGAGACTGTGTATAATTTATTGGTCTGGTGATTTTTTTAAAGATATATAATTTAAGTGTAATAGATATTAATGTATATAATTGTATTTTGGCATTATGTAAATATGTATTTTTTCTATATTGTTTATATTAATATTAAGCTTCAGATAGTACTATTTTTTTCTTATCACAGTTTTTATGAACTGTTCTGCATAAACTATTTTAAATTGTATGGCTAACAGGACTGCTGCATTTAGGGCAGTATTAGCATGTAACACACAGGAAAAATCCTATAAGAGGAGAACCTCATTTTTTTTAACTCGTTCAGTGTTTGTGAGATGAAATAAGCTACTATTAAGCAAGGGAACAGTAGTCCTGTATAGGAATTACAATGCTACTCCACACTTTAAACTTACTGCTTTTGATCTGACAGATATGGGTATAACCCATAACACAATGGCATACCTTTTACAGAACTCATTAACAGCCGAGCAAAACAGGGTTCACCTCACTAGAAGCAACTGTTTCAGTCTAATGTGACATAGTAGAAAAATATCAAACAACATACACTGCCATGAAGTCTAGCAGACCTTTCGTCCCCCCACATGCTTTGAGGGGAGACAGGTCACATTCTGATTTCTTTACACTGGTTTAAGAGAGCAGAATCAGACCACAGCCTGTGTCTGTGCATTTTCATGTGCGTATAATTAAGATACGAAAGGTGTTCAAGGAAATGCCTCAGACTTTTATGTTAACAGACCTGTAAGGGTGTGAAGTCTGGCAACTTCCATAGCTCATTAAAAACAATGCTGTACCATGACAGCTAAAAAACTAGAGACATTGTAAATGTATGGAAACAAAGACATATAAAGGTATATATCCCACAGTTTACACAACTGGCTTTGGCCTTAAGTTGCTTGCGGCATAGCTTCCTTGGCCCAAGTGTTGGTCTCCTTCCAATGCTGCTTGCTTTCACAAAGGGCAAGCATGGCCCCAGCATGTCTGCATAGAAAGACTCCTCCACTTAGATGTTGCCTGATGTCACCACCACAAGGGCAGCTGGAATAGAAAAAGGCTAATCAGTAAATCGGGGGATGTAGGCTGGCTGGGCTGTGCTAATCATTAGATGACTCAAAGCATTTAGTGATTAGCAAGAAGTACAATCGAAGAGCACTCACCAGGTATCCTGCCCGGCCAAGTGGATTAGGCATATCCCCTCTCCTCTGCAAAGAGGCTTCTCATTCAAAGGACTGAACACTCTGTTCAGCTATTCTTTGTCTTTATAAAACGCTCTTCAAGGAAATAGAGAAGAGGAAGTACACAGTTCTCCATTACAAAAAAAAGAAGGAAGGGCTTGATAAGTCTCATTTCGTGTATCTACCCATACTTTACCTCGAGAAAACTTAGCCTGCTGCTGAAGACAAGTGCCTAAATTCCACTTTGATTTTGGAGAGAAATAAATATTTCTGAAGGCTTCCTGAGAACCAGCCAGTACACCCAAGTGCCTTACTGAGGAACTGCTGTGGCCCTGGGCCAGGACTGTTGTGATTTCACTATGACTTATTGAAGCCGCACTCTCCTTGCAGTAGGAACACGGCAACACTGATGGCTGAAGAAATCTGCTAGGCAGCTCTGACATAGTTTTCTTAAATCATTCCAAAGCAGACCCAGCAGGGCTATGCACATCCATGTCACTCTGGTTTTCCTAGAGAGAAGCAAACAGCCTGATAATCACTTTTGCTTCCTGCTCCATCTGGAGTCTCATCCTTTCTTGACCAAATATCCTTGTGTGCCTCAGAAGCCACCCTTCATAACAGCTTTCACAGCTACTCAGAACATGTAAGCTTGGTTAACCTTCTAGGTGTCTCTGTAGGAAAATACTGCTCATTCCTCTTGTACGTCCTCTTTGGCCCCCCACAAACCTCAAGATTCACCACCCTTAGTGGGATCTGATGGAGAAGGGAACTAGCATTATAGTGGGAGCCATTTTCACAGAGGGAAATAGAAGCAAAACCACAAAGAAATGTGCAAATTTTCTGCAAGCCCCTTTTTTCTGTTTCCTTTGCTAGATAGACTCTAGGTTAGCAAGGAAGGACAAACTAGTATGGCCGCTTTAGATCGATCATTGACCCTGCTAATAACAGCTGAACTTAGGGCATCACGAAAATTGGCATTGTGTTACGTGCGCTGCATTTAGTCCTTTCTTTTTGCAGCAGTAGCTGAGGAGTGAAGATCACCATGTTAGTTACCAGCAGTACGATTACACTGTGAAGACATACCAAATGTACCCTATAAATTATCTCACGCTATATATCACTGTGTCAGTTTTTATGCTAAGGGAAATGGAACTTGCTCAATGATATATGGTCTGAGGGCAAAAGTCTGATTGTATACTATGTATGCATTTTTTTCATCGTTTTCAGAAAGACGCACATCATTCTGCTCTTTATTTTAACATTGTTTCCCAGCTTCCTCCTCTGCACCTACAGAGTTCGCACATGTGCACCCAAAATGATGATGTCGTAGCAGACAGCTATTTTCATCTTTTCTCCCAGCTAATAATGGACTCAGTTCATAAGCTTCTTCCTCCTCATCACTTAATAACATGACAGATGACCTTAAACACTCTGGCACAATGCTCTTGAGCAGCTTTACATCTCTGCCCAGCTAGGTCACGCGTGACACTGTACACACACATTATTGCTCTGGTTCTGCTTTCTAGCCAATTCTGCTCATATGAAACCAGTGTAAATCCACTGAGAATAAATAAAAAGTATCTATGTAGCATTTTGTTAATGTAAGACACCTACTTATCAGTATAATTAATTATATTTACTGTGCCTCTAAGCTGAATAACAGGACTGATGGGAAATTGTTAGTGTAACAAGAATGGACTTGAAGGAGCCCGTGTACTGAACAAAGACAGCTCTTAAGGAGAAAGACGTCCTCTGCTGAAGAGGATGTTTCCGTTTTGAATGTCCACAAATGGTGTTCAGAATTCCCTTCTTGATGTTTCCCAATAATAATGTTATAAAGCAAGGCTAGTGTTGTCGCTGATCCATAAGCTAAGATTTGCACACTTGGAGCCCAATCCTGTGAATCTCTGTGTTGTCCACAAAGCTACCTGAGTACTTTTGTGGAAGTCAACTGGAATGCTTGCCTGAAGAATACCATTCCACTTCTGAAGCACTTGTAGGGTTGGGCTTTTAGGTTAATTCAAATTTTTGTATTTAAAGTTATTTAATAATGAAAAAATTGTAACAAATGTTTTTTAAATCTGTGCAATACAATTACAAGATCCACTACCGATTGTAGAAAAAAAAAAAAAAAAGATTTTGCATAGCTGGAGTTGATAAATGATATTTTTTGTTACTAATGGAACACAAAAGTGGGTGAGAGAAATAGGCATACTGTGAAGATGTCATAAAAGTGCAACTTTATACATTTTTCTCTGCTGCTATAGTTATTTATACAGCTTATATACGTGCCTAAAATTGCCAGAAATATTATTTTATGCCATGATATACTATGAATTTCCTTTCAGTTGTAGAACAGAGAAAAGAAAATGTGTGAGCTTTAAGTTTATATTATGTATTGTATACGGTTATTTACGCTTTGACTTTGAAAGCAAAAAGTTAAATACTAGACAGATAGGAGTACCTGAGCACTTGGCCGTGCTCCTCAGCCTGGGAGTTAATATATGGGCTAGAGGGATGAGAACAATAACCATCTAATCACTGTGTTAGCATCCCCTCCCAGGGCCACAGTCGGAGAAACGCGTCTGACATTCAGAGATACAGCCTACCGCAGCCACAGCTTCGCTACCAGGGAGCGGCACGGCAGGTGCTTACATCGATTCAGAATTCTTTCAGTACTTGAGACCTGCAGTTCGTGTGAATAAAATGCAATATAGAATGGCCACCGCTCCCCTCATGGCCCCGTCACAGACGTTCGGGCTCGGGAGCTGTGAGCTCTGGGGACCTATAGTCCCCGGAGGCTGCAACTTTGAATAGAGGATGAGCGTGCACCCCAGTACTGAGGCAGCTCGCTGTGCACCCCGTGCCCTCGACTGTCCCTCTCAGGCTGACGAAGTCAAACTCCTGACCTGTTGGTAGGACCACTATGGCCAAAGCACACTGGGCTGTTACCAGTGTCCTCGCAGAGCAACAGCTAGTTCGGACTGGGATTTGGTTTTTAAGACTGGCAGGAAGTACTGGAGACTAGGGACTAGCTACATTTAGCAAATACTGTGGAATTTGAGCATATACGGTGTCAATGATGCTGGTAGATTGATACACATGATGATTTGGTTGTTTCCTGGTTTATTTGAAAGCTAAAGAAGTAGTGGAAGTAACATCAAGTAGCTAAATATTTATTGCTCTACAGCAGGGCAGGATGTTACGGTGAAAAAACCCACAATTTTGAAATGTGGCTAGCCATAAATTCTTTGCCAGTGCCTGGAGTAAAGTGTCTGAAAAACACCTTCAGCACATATTCCGTTCTCATATGCTATATAATTACTTATATTTGTGTTCCTAACAAACACGGGGTGAACACAGAATTGTGCTACTATTGTCAATTTAATTTATGCATTTGTTAAGTATATTTTTATATTTTTAGCTGCAGTCAACAAATCAAATATATTTGAGTGTATTTTACACATTTTTATAAATAGTTCATGAATAAAACATTCATTTAAAAAAACCCCACGTCCTCGATCTTCTGTTTGACTGCCTTTGCATTATGGATTTTGCTGTCCTGCTGCTCAGAGAAAAGGTCATAAGTAAGTTTGATTTCAAGTGAGGAGGTCTTCAGAGAACGTCAAATTCAGCCGAAGCCTCAGCCCGTTGGGGGAGAGGGGGCTCCGCTGTTGCCCGCTGGCCGGATCAGTGCCCATGCAGAAAGATTCCGTTGTTCCCTTCGCCTCCCTAGTTCTCTGCCCTCTGCCTTTACTAAACCGAATACTAAAAAAACCGAATACTAAACCGGGTTGTGCAATGGGTATGTGAAACAACAGTGCATCTTGAACTTGAGTGCCTGTTATTTTGGAGACATTTCGCCAGGCAGCTGTACCAATTAACACCGCACTGGAGCTCCATCGCTGCCTACCACCCGAGGATCTGAACCATGCTTCTTAACAAATCTATTTCTTCCCCTCCCGCTCCCCACAATGCTTAAAAAACAATTAGCATTCTTGTGGGTTAGGGGTGCTTGGCAGTAGCGTGCCTATTGCCAGTGCTCTGTCTCAGTTATTCCTTATTTGTCATCAGAAGTGTTTAGGATGAGTTAATCCTGCTTATTTAAAAGGAGGAATGATTTATTAGCTTCTGTTTTGTACTGTGAGCTATTTGCTGAGGGGATGCGTGCTGAAGGCTGAGGGAGTTGTTAGATTTTTTCTTTGTGATATAAAAGCTTATCTCTGAGCTGTACTTCGTCCTGAAGCCAACGTAGACACAAAAGAGCAGTAATAAAGATAAAATAATGGACAGTTAATAGCTCCACACAGGAGAAACATGGCCAGCATCACAGACAAGAAGAAATAGAAATGTTTTTGCAAGGTACAGCAAGGAACCTGAAACACAGAGGGTCTCTTCTAGTTTGGCAGGAACACAGTGATTGACTCCTGTTAAAATATTGCCAGAATCAAGTTTTTTAACTTTGGACCCGATTTTTACCTGGGCTTCTTACCTGTGAGCTGGCTGTTTTGTCTGGTAAGTCATTTCCTATACCAGTGCTAGGTAATAGTTCCCTTTTTTCTGCCAGTCCCGGTCTTCACTATCAGCTGGTTTCCTAAGCCCTAGAAATAGCTGCTGGGGTCAGATGTCCTATGGCAGGCGTGACGTGGCAATACCGGTACGTCAGCAAATAACCACAAGTGAAAATTTCAAGTGTTGCTAACCAAGCCTTCGCCCACCCCTCAGGTACAATACCAGTCCTGACCTGTCCAAAAACCCCCAGCAGCAACAAATGAAGAAATAAGAAAGAAATAAAAACAGCGCTCCAATTAATTTGTGGAAAATGCTGCATTTTGGAGGAGTTGCAAAAGCCAGACCCACTTTTCCTGTTCTCGGGGTCAGCGATGCGTGGGGCTGCAGGAATTTCCTTCCAGCAGCTGCCGACAGGCCGTGCGTGGCCGCCCGCTTGCTGGGAAGGCGGCGGCAGTGATGCCGCGGTGGCCGGGCTCTGTCCATCACTGAGCCGCCGATGGCCACCCCTTTGACTCGATCCGCAGGTTTTCATCACGCAGCGGCTGCGGGCGCTCGTCTCCGCTTGCTGGGCGTGCACATCCAGGAGCGCGCAGGACCCAGCAGCGTTGGCAGGTGAGGGTCTTCAGGCACAAAGAGCCCCGGGCCCTTCATCGCTGCTCGTATCCGCACGACCAGATGTGTGTGCCTCACGCTTTTTGGGGTCTGGCTCCTGCAGGTATCTGACGTCCTCGTTATACCCAAGATCGATGCTAACTGTCACTTGCGTCCTGCGCAGCCTCTCCACGGCAAGCAGCTTTGCTTGGGACGAGGGGTGGTCCCTGCTCCCAGAGGCTTGGAGTAGTCGGCAGCACTGAGCACGCACGGAGGTGCCAAGGCCCGAGAGGGGCAAAACTTTTTGCAGACCTCAACGTCTTTAAGTCTCCAGGCAAAAACGTTACCTTAGCACCTGCGGCTTTGCTGTTGCAGATGTTCTGGGACCCCTAAAAGAAGTGAAAGTCCCCCTGAGGGCTGTCACTGACCAGGCAGGGTCCCCACCATCAGCATGGGGAGGGTCCACTCTGAGCCCAGCTGCAGGCTGCGCTCTCCGCCCCTCCTGAGCCAAATTCCCAGCTGGAAAGGGTGGCAGGAGCATGTCCTAGCCACCGGAGATGCTCCAGCTGGACACACGCAGCTTCAGGGGGGTCAAAGAGGAAACTGCGAGGAAGCCCAGCCGGGGCTCGGCACCGGTGCGGTTCCTCCTTCCGTGCTGAGGCCTTCCATCGCTGAGCTATGGGGCCATGGCACATGGGGGTGACTGCAGAGGCGCAGGACGGGGACGCAGCGGCCTCCCCTCCCACAGGGACACACCGTCCCACCAGATCCCGTCCCCAGGCTCGCGGGGACCCACACGCTCCAGAGGGCTGAGGGCATGAGACCGCTGCCAAGAGCCGGGACGAGAGGGCGACAGCCATGGCCTTGTGCAGCAGCCGAGTGCTGGGAACCCGAGCGGCGCTGGCAAGTGCTGCGGTGGCTGGGCCAGACATTTCTGTACACGGCCTTCCCCGCGCTCCTGCCAAAACCCCTGCCAAATTACATGCTGTGTCCTTGCTTGTCTTTGGTGTTCAAGCACCCAGGGCTGCTCAGGTGCCAAATCAATAGCGGAGAGCAGCTGGAGCATCTACCTCTTACCGAGGGTAAAGGCAGAGTTTTCCTGCTCTCCCTGCAGCAGTGAGGCCACACAACCTTCTTGTCAGGTGCCATTTGAGTCCTCTCGGGACAAGAAGGTGCCCAAACCCAGGTATTTCTGTCCCTACAAATCGTCACCCATTGCTAAAGGAGAGGCAGCGTTGTCTCTAAAAGACGGGGCACAGGCACAAAGGGGTGAGCTGAGCAAGCCCCTCCTGGGGGTACGTGTCTCCCAGCAGCCAGTTCACAGGCTCTCATGGATGATCTTTCTATGTGTTTTTCTCAGCTGGGCTGGTTTGTGCCAGGCCTTAAAACGAGACATGTTTTGCTGAATGATGCCCACGTGCACCCTCCTGCGTAGGTCCAAAACCTGGGCAGAAGAAAGCTAATGATCGGGCTAATATAACAGCTCCATTAAAACTCTCTGGTGGGTTATCAGGAGCATGAATTTGGCATTGGTCTGGTCCGTCCTTCTTGTGGAGAAGGTACATTCATAAAGTCCCTGTCTCCACTTCTAGTGGAGCTGTAGCATCTCCATCAGCTCGGAAACGATTGCTTTGCCCCTTGGATGTGGGAGCTAGGCACCTAGACAGTATTGAGTTATACATGCCATGTACAGGCTGCACTCAAGAGGCACCGACCAAGCCACTGCCTCACCCTGGCTCGCTCCATCTCCTGAAACCTGTTGTGGTAATTGCATCTCATGTCTGAAATACCTTCAGGAGAAGCTCATTGACTGTGGAGAAAGAGTGAACACCACGACTGTTTCCAGCTGATCAGACAGAAACATTTCCAGCAGAGAGATGTCTAGCTATCTGGGGTAATCGTCCCAGACTGCCCTTATGACTGCTTATCCCCAAGCAGCCAAAGGGGTTTGGAAGAACCATAACCCAGAGGTGCATCTCTCATCAAAGATACAGAAAGTGGTCAGATTGACAGTCATTAGCAGTCATCTTAGTAGACTTCTACAGTGCCTGATGTGGACATCGATGGGCTTAAATGAACTGGTTACTATCCCTGTATCCCGGTCACATTTGGGGATGAACTAAGAGTTGAGCAGCTTCACCCTGCTCAATGGAGGTGGTCCTGGGGCCTCCTCGGGGGCTTCAGACCCTTGCAGCTCTGTAGGAGCTGTTCTGTGTTTTCAGAATAAAGCTCTGAATTTAGGCGATGCCCTTTGGAGTCATACTCAGCGGTGTGCCGCTAAACTAAAACCCAAGCCCAGTTCTCACACTAGATCAGCTCCTTCCCCAGGACTGTATCTGCTGAGCACAAGAGATTTGCAGCTGAAGCGTCTCCACGAATGATGGGAGTAGCAAAGTGCTGGGAGAAAATAGTGCCAGCGGTCTCGTCCAGAGGCATTTCCTCTGCCAGAGAGGAAAGCAACCACGTTGGGTGGCTCCACAGGACACTAGCACTAGATCCCTGCGCCAGTCTGCAAGCATGAAGGAATTGGCAGGGAATACGTACTCCTTTAGAAATTCTCCCTGTCCTTGGTATACACACACACACACACACACACACACATATGTCGGTAGGGCTGGGGATATATTTCAAATCCATTTGCTTGCATTGCCACATGATGCAAAGTTATGAAAATAATTTTCACTTTGCAAACTTAATATTAGAAGTTTTTTTAAATGATTTGTTCCCATTACAATCATGAGACCTCTCCCACTCCTCTTAGATACATGGGACAAACGCATCTGGTTATTGCCCAGACCAAGTTTGAGGCTGTAGCGCAGCCAGCAGAGAAAGTAGGCCCTTCAATTCTGTTTTCCATCCCACAGAGAGCAAAGAATCTTGAAATTAAAAAAGAGACTAGTGGCATTACGGATAAGAAAGCACAAACTTCCTGGAAAATCAAACACAGACCAGATGGCATGTAGTAAAGCTACCCAAATAGATTTGGTATGAGCTGGGTTACACTGTAAAAGCACAGAGTAAAAATAATTGGATGCAGAAAGGAAAGTGAAGGTGGTCAGAATTCTCCACGCAGCTTGGCTAGGGAAGAAAATGTTACGCAAATAAAGGAAAGCTACAGAAAGGGCCATGTGTTAATTGGGGGCATTTCTCCTGCCTGTCAGTGACTAAAGTAGCAGTAATGAAACCACTAGGAGAAAAAGACAGATACTTGCAAAGGCAATAAAGAGGTATATAATGTCCAAAGCATCAAACAGATCAGAAAAGATACGCTCAAGACACCACACGATAAATGCCAGCATCCTGTTATCTTATCACTGGATCTGAAAGACACCTGGAGCCAAATTATTTGTGAGAATCCAACATTGAGAGAATGAACTGGCAGACAACTGGAATTAATTAATGCCCTACAGATCTGTGCTAGAAAGGTTGGAGAGCACTAGAAATATCTGAGCAGCCTGTTTCTTTACACATCATGCCAACTAGATCTCGTCAGGCTGCGACAAATTTTCTGTAAACATTCTGGTGAACAAGCAACTCCCCCAGCCCTCTCCAGCAGCTCCCAGGGTGGCTGAAATCTTGCCTTTACGATGCCCAAAATTTCAATGCCAAAAATGGAGGAGGGAAAAAGCAAAAGGAAGAGCTGGTGTCAAGTACGTTGTGGTTGATGAACCAGGGCAGGTAGGAAAATTCCAAAGCCTTCACTTGGCAGTGTTCTTCAGCATGGATTTCTGTTTGCTTTGGTGGGATTAGACCTAAACATCTTCTTGTACTGAGTCCATTAGAGGAAAAGGAGAAAAGACAGAAAATCTGGTGAGTGAACTTCTACTGCCCTTGTCTAGGGAATACACATCCATTTCAGTGGGGAGAAATACACGTACATCCATGTGGGAAGGCAGCTAGGAAGAAGGCTAAAGCCACCAAAGACCTCCACCAACTTTGTGGTGACATCTTTTATTTAATTTCCCTTCTCTATCCAACACACCATTAGAGACCTGATGAACGAAAAGCCTATGAAGGACCGTACGGTGCAATCGCGGGGGTTCTGCCCTGCTGAGATCGTGCGGTGCGAGCGGGAGCGCAGGCACCTCGCCCAGGAGGTCCTCGCACCGAGGTGGGACCCACTCCTCCTTCCTCACTCGGCCTCGCCAGGGAAAACCACACCTGAGTCATCTCTGTGAGCTGCTGCTGTCCCTGAGGAATCGGCTCTTGCTCGCCTCCTCCTTTCCAGCCCCAGTGCCTCCCACTCATTCCCACATCCCTCTGCTTATTGCCAGTCAGCACAACAGACTGGGGAAGTGATCTGTGTTAAAATTACCTTGTCATCAACAAAAACAAATGGCTATTTTTAAGCTCCCCAGTCTGTTGCAGGAGAGAGAGTCTGAGGGTTTCGTGCATACTCGGGCTGGCAGGGCATGACAGACTTGTCTGACATCACTCTTTTTGCTTCTCAGACCTTCCCCCACTCCCGTAGCCCACCCGCTCTGGCAGAGCGTGACCTCCCCCTTGCCAAGTCCCACCAGGCTGCTTCCCAAAAACAAGACTCAAACCCAGCTTGGTCCCCAGCCTGCCACCTGCATCTGTGAAGACCAGGAATGACGGATTTGAAAAAAAAAGTGGGTCTAGCCCTGGCTTTCTCATAGGTGCAACTACGACCGATGGCTGGGAACCAGAAAAGCTCTGGACAGCGGGAGGAGGAGGGATATTGGTTCATGTCCTGTAGTATGCCAAGCACGGGAAACCCTGATGCAGTGGGACGCTGTTCCCTGCACGGACCTCCTCCAGGGAGATGGGGAAGCTGAGGGTCTCATTAGCGTGACCAAGTCCCCTTTGCTCCTGAAATACTGCTTTATGTCTTCTAGTACCTGCACACTGGAAGGGAGAATTGAGTGCAGAGACTTCACAAACAAATTTTTCTTACCTACGGCTCCATATCCTCCCCCCTCTAGTTCTTATCTCGGTAATTAAATTATGCAGCTGAGGAAAGTGATTTGGAAAACAGATGGCACGCAAGATGCTATAGAAAACAGTGGTGCATATTAAACCTCACAGCAGAGACACGGACAGATTTGGGTGGTATATGGGCCTTGAAGTAATTGAACTTCAAAGGCTGCTTGTGCAATGGCCTTTAACCAGAAGAAATGAATGGCCCTCTAGCCTCCAAACTGATACTCACAATTAAGTATTAAAAGCAAGCTTTTCCCTGAACATTGTGGCTGGTCTAATTTGCCACACAAGTTGGTGTGACCTAACCATGGTTCCTGGTAAATGTCAATGGTAGGAAATATAGAATTTGGGCAAGATGGCATCTTGAAGCAAGCTGTTTAGCCTAGCACGAGTGTGAAAAGTAAGGGGAAATGACACAAAAAAAAGAGCAGACCATTAATTAATCTATGTATGTGAGGCTCTAAGCCCGTTCTCCCATCGTCCTTATATTTAAAACCAGGGCACGAACTCGACGAGGCAGGGCTGGGCGAGGACCAGGTGCCAGAGCTGCTGGCAGCGTGAATGCCATGTCCCCAGATGTGCTGGAGAAGCACGACTTGGTGGGAGCCCACTGCTGGCTCCCACCCACTGCACGCCCAGGAAAGGAGAGGGGGAGTTCTTTCGCTGATGTAGCCAAGGAAAGGGGTTTGCCAACGGCATCTGCCTCTGGACCAGCATTAAAAATGTCTTCACTCAAAACTTACATGGTAAAAGAGATTGTGCTAGCTTGTGTTGGAGGGGGCTGCTGCCTCTTTCCAGGAAAATGGCATGGTCGTCAAATCCCACCCTCTGAAATGGTGCTGGAGATCGCCTTGCTGTAATGAAAACCATCACGCGAGGAGCTAGGGGAGCCCTACAGCTGGCAGCTGTTTCCACTGCTGAGTACATTTCCACACAAAGCTGGAGGTAATTCTCGGAGAGACTAATAAATTGAACATAAAGAGTTTAAACCGTCCGGATAAATAATGGCAGATGTTTAAGGAAGGAGCAACAGGCAAAAGCATGAGTTACACAGTGCCTGCAGTTCAAAGAAAATTAGTTCAAACTGCGAGGTCATTGTTCAGAGGAACAGTAAGGGATAAAGGGACTGGGGGAGGGAGGAAGGGGAGGAAAAGCTGTCTCCCTTCCCGCAGACGCATGAGTACCATCCCCGGCTAGCATGGCGAACCACCGCTTCATCGCCAAATGAGCACCCAGCGCTTGCAGTGGAAGCAGAAGCAAGCACCGTCACTTGCAACCGCACATCGCGGCCCGCAGAGCTGCCTCTCCCAGAGCATTATCAGCATTTATTCTGATGTGCAGAAATGCTGAATCCCACCCCAAAACCCGCATCTTCCTGCGGATGTTTTCAGCAAAGGACAAGAAACTGGGCTAGTAGCTGGGGAACCAGGATCCCTGCATTTCATATCCAACCTTGCACATAACACCCAACCTCTGCAGGCAGCAGTTCAGCTGCCTGTAGAAGAAATTCTCTCTTCCCGGGGATGTGTGGAGACCTACAGTCCAATTAAGATCCCTGCTTGAAAGACGCTGTGAAAAATAACTCTGCTGCCAGCCCTCTTCTTCCTCACCCAAGGACGGAGCAGATTTTAACGTGGTACGTTTGCCAGAAATTCACTCTCTTGAAAGGGGAAGCAAAACCCTTCATTGTCAGAAAGGCTGCAGCACTTATGTGGTTTTTTTCTGAGATTTCATAGGGGGTAATAGGTAGTGTTTAAATGGAGAGGGCCAAATTATCAGAAGGCTTTTGAGCTGTATAATGAGTATTGCTAATAGCAATGCTTGACTTGGCAACACAGTCTTCAAGGTTATTTAGCAAAGCACAGAACGTACATCAAACGAAACAAAAAGTCAATTTTAATATGTCTTTGCAAAATAAATATAAAACTAATCAATTTGGCTTTTCACTTTTATTCTGCCTTTTTGTTTTGGCTATCAGTAAAAGCATCCTTGAAAATGCAACATAAGAAGCTTTAGACAGCAGTGATAGAGCAACGATAAAGCGAGGAGGAATGCAAGTTGGAACAGAACATCTTCGATCATTATAAAGATAATTATTGAGAGAGACAGCTCGGTGTGCATGAATACAGAATAATGATGAGTTTGGTAAACCTTTACCGCACAATACATATGTATTTGGAGAAAGGGTGCTTAAGAAGGAAGCAACAGGGTGAAATCGAAGAGTATGTGTGTCACTCCAACAGCAGGATGGAAGGAAGGAACAACTCCCAATCCATCTTGCTTGGAGGCAGCACCATTAATGCCGCAACGAGCTTCCACTATGCAGCCATACATTAGCTGCCCTACTGCTACAAAATGGGCTATAAATCTGTACAGGTATTACAGACAAAAAGACTTCTGTCCCACAAAGTTTCAAGATAGGTCAAGACATAATTTAAACAGTAGGTCATTAAAAATGGATTTGAAATATGGAGTTTTGCCTAAAACCTTCTTTAATTTTGCTTACTCTGCACAGTGAGAACTCCTTGGGCACGTGCGCATGTCCTGTAAGCGAGGAAGACAGGTTGCTGTCAAGTAAACTTGTGTGCGTGACTATGTGGTTTATGCCCAAAACATTTCTGGAGGAAAAACCAACCTAACCCCAGACCTGTTGATATCGACGCCGTTGAATTTGGAGATGTTCAGCCCCAACGATGTCCTGTTTGCTGCATCTAGTTGTGCAAACTCCTTTCCCCGGGGAAGAGCTTAGGCAGGCGTTCTGTGGCTGCACATGGATTTGCAGCAGAAACATGTTGTTTTTTTTGGAAAGAAAAAAAAAAAGAGTATGATGGTCCTGATGCTGCAGTGACAGAACCCGAAGCAGGCACAGACCAGCAGCGATGGCTTCAGCTCCATCCCACCCTGGCCCCCACTGCCCCCAACACAGCCTCAGGCACCAGAAACTGCCCAAATTGCTGCAAAAATCCCGTGCAACACTGCTCTGAACCTCCCAGCAATTTCAATGTAAAAAGAACGGGAAATACACATCGCTCTGAGCAAAACAGGTTAAAAAATGAGGTTGAACCAGGTTAGAAAACCCAACATGGTACTCCCATGCTCCCCCAAGAAGTCACCGAGTGACAGCTCCTGGAAGAGGCTATGGTTTCAGCGTGAGACACGAGCTAAATGCCATCAGTGCCAGGGTTAGCTAGCGACGATCGCACCAGTATGCTGTCTAATATCTGAAGGCTTTACAGTCACGTTTTTGCTTGCCAAGATGTTTCTTTCCACCAAATATCATATTTGCTCTGTCCCTCCCGTCCTCATTTATTACCTTGTATTTTTCAGGAATAGAAAAGATATATTATTCTTCTGGTAATATTCTTAGCTTGTCATATTTGCAGTTGAATCACCTGCCCGTCAAACTGGAGCTCGCAAACCTCCTGATCTGGCATATTTTAAAAAAATTCAATTAATTTGCCCTTTACCTTGCCATTTCATATCATGAATAAAGCTACTGAGACACCTCACCCCACACCTGCGCTCGGTATCTCGCTGTTCATTATTGCTTTGTGTTGACAGTTCTGCAGCCCATTTTCAATCGCCTGTCGCTTGATGCCAGCCTGATCTAAATTAATTTTTTCAATAAGATCTCGAGGCATTATTTAAAATGCTCCCTACGGTGTATTGCTTCCTGTATATGTCTCCATTAGTCTCCAGTTTGGCTGTGAAAAAGCAGCAAAGTTCACAGGACACTATTTGCTTTTAATACACCAGAATCATTTACTGCCTGTGATTAACTTGTCTGGATGGATACTTGTAGATCCATAGCATATGCTCTATATTTTCGATAAGGATTGAAAATTAATCCATCAAAAGCAAGAGACACTAGCTAACTCCAGAATTTCCATATTATTTTTTTTTCCTTTTGTATCAGGCCCATTTTTCAGGATTTTTTCAGCAAAAAAGTAGTTAGGGTCCAGGCTACCCACCATTTAGTCATACTGATTGCTGTATATTCGGTCCTTCCAAACTAGTCTCCCCCTGCCTAGAAACAGACTTCCTGGCAATTCCATGGTTAATTTTTAATCATCTCAAACATTATTCTTCAGGGGAATAGTGCAGGAAAATATAGTTCAGCCCTTTTAATTCCACTAAAGCTTTCACTTGTTGCCAAACCCATGCCCCTTCCAGCATTTCGCATTCACTCTCGGGTGGAAGAGCTCTCCGTGATGGTCCCGGGTTGTGCTCTCCCCGCCCCCCCCCGCACCAAATATTACATCCCGGAGATGATGCTCGCTCGGACCCCGGCGGGCACGGCAGCGGAGAGGGGGTGGCCGCTCTCCCCCCTCTCCTGTGGGTAGCACGAGCCGAAGGGATTGCTGCAAGGCGGGGGAAAAGGGATTTGCTGCTTTCCTGCCAAGCGGAGAAAGGCTGTGGCTCTGCTCAAAGCAAGCTGACCTGCAAAATTCAGGTTGCAGCCCCACAAACCTTTGGTGTGTGTGTGTGGGGAGCGTCTGTGTTTCTTGCATTGACATTGCATTCTTGCATGGAAATTCATTGAACCGAAATGCAGCCACGTGCGTATGTTGCAAAGACACAAACTTTGATATTGGCACATGCTCTGATAGGTATGATCAGAAATTGCTCCTTGTCGGAAGTCTAGATTTGTCCTAATCCCACAGTGAGGGAATGGAAATGGCCTAAAAGTTGGCTCTTTGCGGCTCTTGAAACAAAATGCTAGCTGCTCGCGTCTCTTTTTGAATTGATGCTGCTGCGTGGGGTCCAAATAGTTGAAGCGTTTTGTCCAGAAACCATCAATAGCTGTCAGTTGCTGAACAAGCAATTATATGAAAGAGCTTGATAGTTGATTTTTTCCGGCTGCTTTTAGTGAATGGCAATTGGCATGCTAATAAATAAAGAGATAAAATTTATGTTAGCTGAAAAGTTATGAAAAAGTCATGTTATGTAAGGTAATGTTCAACACCGCATTAGCTCATTAAATTAAATTACAGGCAGATTGCTTTTTTTTGTTTTTAAGTGCAATATCAAAGGTGATTTAAGTAACTTCCACTGCATTTCTGGGAGAGTTTTTTCAGGTTGATTGCTATATGTGCTGTTTGCAAATTGTTTGTGTATTGTAGGTGCGTACATGATTTTACAGCTATGCCAACATATTTTGTAATAAAATTTTACATCCAGATTACGGTTATATAATTTAATGGGCTATTTGTTTTCTTCTTATTGCGTCTCCAGCCATGCACCCAATGCACGCAAAGCGATCTCTCAGCTTAGGAGACTTAAAACCATTAGACCACCAAAGAGCTGGGAATTAAACACAGTGCAAGTAATGACGGCATTCGTGCTAGCATATCAAACCAGAAAGAAAATTGCACAGCCTCTCGAATATCAAACTTTGGGGTTGAGTCATTCGGTGGGTCTGTGACCTGACAAGGCAGTATGATTAATTGCACACATATTCCCTCGGAGGTTTTCCTGCTCGTGCTTTCTGCGGCAAAGATTGTTAGCTTGACAGATCAGCGTAGCAACCTCTTATGATGCCAGAAAGGGAAAGGGTTGGTTTCTGACTGAAAGTTCAGGGAGGAATAGCAGCTGCTTCATGCTGAGAAAAAAAAAAAGCAGCTTTTGATTCTTGGGGAAATCACACACAGAAATAAGGTGATTTTTCGATAACTCTGGCTATAGGATTTCTGTCAGGGACTGCAAGAAAATATTCACATGATACAATAGGCTTCATAACTTGGAATTCTGCTGTGCTTCCTTTCATCTGATTACCTAAATATAAGCCATTTTTCTTTTCTTATTAAACACTGTTCTAGGTGTCTCCTCTTCCACGTGTTTATTCTCGGCTTCAAGGTGCTTTTCGCCATTTAGGCTGAAGTTTGCAGAAACACAGACTCGGCAGGCAGCTCCCGTGTTTGCAGTGCTGAGCAAAGTTGCTTGCACAGCACGTTCCTTCTGTTAACAGGCAACCCACACTTTCCTGGCATCGTACCAGACCCACACAGGTGTTGACTGCCCAATTTAAAATGGTTTTAATTTTTCAAGTAAGGCCTAGACCCCTAGCAAACTCCATTAAACACTTCCTCAAGGTTACTTAACCCCTACACCTTATCTATGAAAGGGTTTTAAATATTAACCAACGTTTCCCCTTTCACATTTCCCAGCTGGACTCCGACGGGATAACGCATGCTCGACGGATCCTTTCCTGTAGTGCGTGAAATGAGCTGAGATGCCTGCTGGCCCTCTGGAGACATCCCTGCTCCTGGGGGGATGCCACCGCAGCCCTGGCTCGGGAGCGGAGGGCTCCCGGAGGCAAAGAGCAGCCGGGAAAACCCGGCGGGAAGCAGCACGGGGGGCTGGGGTGGGCAGCGGCGGGCTGAGCCGAGCTCCGCGCCCTCACGCCTCGCAGATGTCTTTGCTCTGATGGAGGACCGAGCCCTCCAAAGACACTTGGAAGCGTGAGTTTGGGAACTGAGACCCGCACTGCCTCTCCACCACGCCTCCCAGCCCGCATCCTGCAGCGCTTACCGAAGAGCCCAGCTGGTAAAAGCCCTTCAAATCCAGCAGACTGTGCTGGACCCCTGTCAAAAAGGGCCACGTTTACACCACAAATGACAGGTAATGACCTTTAAAAATGCCCCTGGATACCCCCATGACATCCTTCGTCTGCTCCGAGCATTGAATTCAGCTCCTCATTCAGTAGCTAAATTTTCTAAAGCATTGTGAAATCTCATCGTTTACTGGCAGCACAGAAACACACAAAGCAGGAAGAATGCAACAAAAAAAATGCTCCTATTACTTCAACTTTTAAAATGAGCCCAAGAAGCTGACAGAGAAAGATACTGTATAAACAAAATTATTTAATTGCACTACATGAAAGAGAAGGCAGGTCTTACTGAAGCGGAGCAGCAGGCAGCATGACGGAACAAAATTCCTCAAAGCAATAGCACGTAAGTATTGAATAAAATGCAAAAGTCAACTCTGCAGATGGCTCTGGAAAAAAGGAGCCACTCTGGCTGCAAATACACTTCAGAGAATACGCCGCAAAAACTGGAAATCCACAAAGCCAAGGGGGAAATCGGTGAATAATCCGCTAGAAGGAAATCCCCAGCTTCCACGATCAAGTACAGAGATTAGAAAGATATTTCGAAATCAATGAGGTGCAGGCTCGGACAGAAGGGTGAATTTTAGGTTTTGGTTTTTTGGTTTTTTTTTTTTCCCCTCAGCATCATGTACTGCCAAGCCAGGGACATGATACTTACTGCCTGTCTTTGCATGCCAATTGAGATGTTTAATTTGGGATGTTAATCTCTCTGCAAGATGATTTAATGTCATCCTTGTAACCATTACTTACTTCCAGAGACCTTTCTAACAGATTTAAAGATATGATGGCCCATCAAGCGATCTGCATCAACTCAATTCACTTCTTGCCTCTTGCTCAGTGAATCAGCAGCACCATTCAGTCACAAAAGCTTCTGGAGCAAAGCTGGAGAGGATTTTGTTAATCTGGATTTGTGAGCTCCAAGCTACTGGCTTAAAAATCCATGATGAATCTGTGTCACCGTGTATTTCCTTCTCCCTTGGGAAAACAAAAGGATGTATATATGCAGAAAATCAGGGTTATTCTCCTTCCCTGTATGAAGTTACCAAAAGCAAATAGAGGAGGGGAACTTGCCACCACCTTAACCCAGATAACCAAACCACCCCAACAGCGGCAGCTTTCTATGATTTGCAGAGTGTGAAGGCTTTCACCAGTCGGGCTGTGCGCTCACAACCTCTCCTTATCTGCTATATCCAGTGCTATCCTTTTCGGCAGGCTGAGACAGAGGGTGCCGGGGTGAGCCTGACAACAGGCACTTCCAAAGGGGTGGTGTTCAAAACAGAGCATTGGGAAATCTTCCTGCAAGCAGCACTTTTCATCCACAGAACTGGAAGTGCCGGAACATGTGCAACCAACACCGATCAGCTCTTTCATACAGAGTAACTAGCCAAGAAGCACCAAGTTCCCACAGACAGATTTCCTTAACTTCCATCGAAGGAATAGCTATCTTGGAGTGCATCGGGACCAAAGGACTCTCCAAAAGTTATATAGCAAGTAAGCAGGGAAGTGAGGAATGACCTCCAGTCGCCCTGCTGCCCTCATCACTGGGCACCACGACGCCCACAACGAGTACTAGTTTACAAAATGAGAAGCCGTACGGAAATCAATTCTTAAACGCACCATACGATTAGTCTGAGATGGAGCCTGGGCAATACAAGCAGGTTTGTCACCGCGCCTTGTGCCAACAACCCTTTCGGGCTTTCAAATCTAGCACTTTCCTCATCCTCGGGAAATACTTCTCCTATGTGTTAAAAGCACAATGAACCGCGAGGTGTTTAAACAGCACTAGGAATATCAGAGATTAGCACAATGAACAGCATGGTTAGAATTGCAGAATGGTTAGCGTAGATTAAAACGCTTTGCCAGTAATCCCATGCTGAGAGACCCACTGCCTGAGCCACGTGGCTTTTCTTCCCCGCTGCGTGCCAGCCCTGCAAAGCCGCACAGCTGGTCCCAGGGGCCGAGGGCGGCTGATGGGAACCTGCTCTGGTCTCGGGCGCGCTCGGGGAAACTGCCAGTCATACAGAAATCTCTGCACCGACCGAGCGGACGAGGGCCAGTTCTCCCTTTGTATGCGGCAATTTGCAGGGACAAGCAGAGAGAGAGAGAGAGGCGACGCAGCGAGATGCCGTGCCCAGCCTGGCCTTGCATCTTCTGGAGCATCCCGTCGGAGGCACCGTGCGTGAATGGGGCGGGCAGTTCAGCACAAGCACCCACAGCCCCACAAAGAGCTGATGTCCTTCTGCGGCCATCCCTGGAGCCCGGCGACCTGCGTGACACCACGGCTCACAGGGTCCCCTCAGCAAGCTCTCAGGCGCTCCGCTATTTGGGGAAATCGCTGGTAAATTTGTGTAAAACCACTCCAAATCCCTGCTCCTTGCAGCCTGAGAGCGTTTTGGTGAAGAGAGTAACTGAGAAGGGACAAGGAAAACCGTAGGGACTGAATACCACTGAGGCGATAAAATTAGATCCAGTATTTAATCACCTTTTCCAATAACTGTTTCATTTTTTGGAGAAGTATTTCTGAGAGATTTCTACATTTCTTCACAATGAACAGGTGATGATGAAAGATTTTGTCTAGACAGAAGTTAAGGTTTGAATTTTAAAATGAAGTTCTATACGGTGAAAAAAATCCCGAAATCAGCAGTGTTGTTTTTGTCTTAAAGCTTTTTAAAAAAAAAAACCAAACAAAACAAAGGTTAAAAAAAACCAAACCAAACAACCAAACTTTATTATTTTGGAAATACAGTCTATCATAAAGTAAATATTTTAAATGGCTAATATTAAACAATAGTATAGATGACTTTGTGGAGATGAAATGAGCGTCATCAGCTAGTTTTATAAACTGTCTCTCAATACAGCTAGGACCCGGGTAGCTGCTGTTGGGGGACTAACAGCGCACAGCGTATTTGGTGCAGTGTCGATATTTTTTTGGTAGAATATACTTATTCACTGTCGTAGCAGAAGAAGCAATTAGCTGACATTTCATGGGGCAGTCTCCCAAGAATAATCCCGAGACAAGAGCAACTCCACTGTCAGATGAGACCCTGGTCGGAGGCGCAGCTGGGTGCCCCGCAGAGCTGCAGGTGTGACAAGTTGCCCGGCTTGAGACCTTCTGGCAGCTTTTTCTTTTCCATCAGCAGCCTTGCCGTTTACAAATGCTTCTTCTTTTTTATTGCCTCTGCCCTGACAGCCAAGCTCTTGGCACAGATGGTCAGGACCACGATGAGGACTCCGACCAGGAACGTAACGAGAGGCCAGAGGAAGCAGTGCAAGAGGACGGTCTCATCGTGGGTGCGCTTCAGCATCACGTCGTCTGGCCTGCGAAGAGGAGGAACAGAAGAGGGAGAAAATATAAATCAACTCGACACCATCAATTTATCGTAAGTGGAAAGCATCTGCCATGGAAACAATAAAGGTGTTTTATTTGCAACAGTGTTAGAAAATCATTAAGTGGACCATTTCATTCAGTGCTCTCCTTTGCCAGTCTGTCACCAGCGCTCGTGGCAGACTGCAAGGGCTTTCCACTTGCGGTGTTTACAGGTTAACAAGTTCATTCAGATAAAAAAAAAAGTTTAAAAGCATTGGTACTTTAGGTCTTCCATGGGTCGCGGTCATCACAAACAGCCATGAGAGATGTGATATCACATTGTGGGTTGAAAAACAGCGCCAGCAAAAATGTAACACCAGGCAGCAGTTATAGGTATCCACTGCAAACAGAATCGGACACTGGGCAATGAGTTTAAAGTAAATGAGTAATTAAAGCTTCCCTTTTAGCTTCGAGCCCTGACGTGTCCATGGGGCTACGTGGAGGCTTCTGACGAAGCCGTGGCTGTGGTCTGGGTCTGGATGGGGAACCAGTCCCTGTGCTCAGCCCTGCACCGCTGGGGGCCCAGGCCAGCCCAGCCGCACCGGCGGGCAGGGCTCTGCACAAAACCTACCCCCGGGAGGATTCCTGCCCGGCCCCGTGGTGCCGGAGCCTCCCAACTCAGCTTCTTCTCAGCAGAGGCTACCTCAGCAATAAGCTGCGATTTGGTACTGCAAACACCAGCTGCTCAGTGGACTTGGGCACGCTGCTACGGGGGTACGCTGGGGAGCCTCCCCNCCCCCCCCCTCCCCCCCATGCCTCTGCCAACGGCATCTAACACGGTCACAGTTGGGTCTGTGATGGATTTGTGCATTTCCAAAGGGAAACAGAGAGAGGAGGAGAATAGCAAGGAGGAGGCATCTCAAAAGGCTTGGAAATTCAGCTGTGCCATGTGTCTGAAAGCTCAGGTGTCCATCTGCCACTTCCAAGTCTGGGAAGTTGGTTGGGAAATCTGATGGCAGGTTTTTCTCAACTCTGGCTCTTTTGGCTCTCCCTGCAGTTTAAGAGAGGTATTAAATCAGTCTCGTGGCATTTGCACTTCGCTGCTGCTTTCCCATCTACAGCCAGAGACACGCAGCCTGCTGGAAAACTACCTGCGAAGGAAGGAAACAGCACTTTCTCTAATTAGGAAAATATATATAGTCTTGACTCATATTGCTCCTCACTTACAATGAATACTCCCACCCCATGTTGATCTGTCAATGCCACCCAACGCTCCTGGGAGCAACAAACCTCACAGCCTAAAATCCTGGCAACCCAGGCTCATCCAGCTGGGTCCTGGGAATTAAGCTCTCGTAACACGGTTGCAGATGGGAACAGATCCTTGTGCAATGACTACGCTGTCTTTACCCCAACAGCTTCGTCCTGATCAGAAAGCAGCACTAAGAAAACATTCCTGGTAGGGGAAACAAGCAGAAACTCTTTTTCCTTCGCCGAGAAGTTAATTAATGGAGATGCCTGCAAATCTACAGGGTTTTGTCCATCCTTAAGGAGCCAGACTGCCAGGCTACACCTGATCCTTGATTTAATTGCACCCATATTTGCATTTGGGGGTCTCTCCCCCAAGATTGCTGTGTGGAGGTTCCTCCGCATCGTGCCAACCTGCAAGTCCCCGAGGCCGGCACCGTATACCTCTCTCTGTGTAGTAAGCAGCAGAAGCAGCAGAACAGGATTCTGATTATGAGCGGCTCAGCTATATAAAAGTTGAAAGTCAGCAACATAAAAAATGATCAAAAGAAACCCAGGTGTATTCAACAGTGGAACACGTGAAGTCTGCTTAACCCAAATCCTCCAGACACATAGTCAGGCACATATGGAGACCATAAATTGAATAAAATAATATTAACTTTATGGGCACAAACTCACCAGCCTGTGCCATATAAATGACAGCACCCAAACGGAAAAATCCTTTCATGGGGGGAGGGCATAATACTGCTTTCCCTCATATTTACCGTATCATCATCTGTGAATAACAGAGTGCTAATTGGCAAGGAGGCCATAAGTAGGCAGCATTCGCTCCTCGCAGCTCTCAGCTTACAAGTGACATTGATTTTAAGTGGTTTTTCTAAAGCGGATACTAATCAAAGTGTTCAGAAATAAGGGGCAAGCAAACAAACTAGAAAATTGGATTCAGTTAAAGAAAAGAAAGTGTGATTGGGGAGAGCGAGATAGCCTTTTGACTGAATCTTAGATATTTTGGAAAACATCTGTACCAAAGGTAGCAGTGATGGATGCCAAACACTCATTCTAGGTGCAACTGTAACGCTTGCAACTTAGTAATTTAAAAGAGTTTCCCTTTCGGAAAAAGAGTCAAAGACTTACAGAGGCCTTTAATGAAGCCTCAGGATGGGGTTTGGGTTCAGAGGGACATTATTGCTATTCTTAGCTACAGCAAGAGTCCCTGTGCAATTCCTACATGGCAGAAGGTGTGCAGCAATTCACTGTCAACTGCTCACAGCGTCTCTTCGGGCAATGCATCAAGTCATGACTGGGTCCCCCCCAAAAAAGGTCATTAAATGACTATTGGCACCACATTTAAGACATTAAATGCCCTTCTTTAGTCAAGGGGAGGGAGAAGTACTCCTGGAGGATGACCCGTCGCACAGGAGAGCTATGGGGCTGTAGCCTCTCGGTACTGACTCTTGGCGTCAAAAAATGGTGGGACAAATCTGAGCCTTCCTCCTACTTGGTTTGATCTGCGTGGTTAATCTGGAAGAAATACCGTGCTTTCAGCCACACTTTACCTTAGCCCGAATTAACTTTCCAGTGCAGATAAGCGCTGCTGGACGCCAGGAGTGAATGAGAAAAGCTAATAAAGGCAGACAGCACTGCTGGCAGATAGACTGCACGCTCCTGAATGGCAGCGTCTTGGTTATCCGCCTGTAACAGCCCACGGAAACTTATCGAGATCAACTTGGGCAGCGTATAATGACCTTTCTTTGTGTCCGTATCATTCCCTCCCTCTCCCATAAGGACCAGCTCCTCTTTCCTGCATCTGCCAGCCGGCGTGGAGATGTCACAGGGCATGGGGGAGAGCACTGGGCAGCGTGGGGCGGGAGGAGGCAGCGGAGGATGGGAGCCTGGGCTCGGAGGTTGAGGAGTTCTTCCCTGCAGATCCACCACCGGAGCTGACAGCAGTTATGGAAAGTGCTCTGGAAAACAGCTTAGAGGAGGTAACGGCAGCGGAGGGTCCCACTGAGACGCAGCTTTGGCAGCAGAGGGAAATACCTGAAGAGGGGTTATTGAAAAAGAAGATGTTGACTACTTTCCTTTACGAGGTAACTCCTTTTACCTCTGCTTTTCGGTGCTGAGATTGCAGACAATGGCAAATAACAGCCTCCAAAGGGAAGAGGGAAAAAAATCAGCCCTGCTGCACCTTCACAACGCACTGCGTGAGAGCCCGAGCCCGCCGCCCTGCTGCCGTAGCCCACGGCCGGTGCCGGCAGGGAGCCCACGCGGCTGAGTTGCCCAACGTGACCCGAGAAGGACCATCCAGGCAGAGGAAAAAAACACCCCAGCGGCACGTGGGTTATACTGGACTTGCGGATCCACGGCGAGAGCGGCCCGAGGAGCGGTGGCCGGGCAGGCAGACGGCCTCTGCGGCAGGATGGCCGCAGCCCCGCAGGAGATGCACAGAGGTGACCCCAGGGGCTTGGGGGGGGTCACGGTGGCCCCACGTGCTGTGCCCTGCAAAAACAAGGTCGCTGGGCTCATCCCCAGCTTTTCTCTTGCTCCTTGGAAAGAAGGGGAGGGAGGCGTAAGGTGGGTGGCTTGCAAAGCCGGACTTGGAAGTTCTGGCTCAGCAGCCAGGGACTGGCATGGTGGGCAGCATGAGTGAGGGCCTGGGGGGCTGCCTGGCTAAAAACCTGAAGAATAAACTTGTTTGTGTTTGTTTTCAGGGGATCCGTACCAGGCTAAAAACCATAGGTATTTTATGTGAGATCTGTGAGGTCCAAAACAAAACACTGGGGAAAAATTAGGAGATAAAGGGTGTTAGAATTAATCAGATGAATTAAACATAGCAAACTCACTAGTGATTAATTAACAGGTTAGCCTACAGCAGCTGGATTTCACTTCTGCCAGGCTCTTTCTTATCCTCAGGCGATGGCAACGCTTTCGGGGAAGAGCTCTCCTCCACCTCCCGAAGAGACGAATTCTCGGGCAGAGCAGAACGAGCCCCCCGCCCCGGCGAGCCCCCGAAGGAACTGGCGAGGTGCGTGGGGCAGGTGTCCTCCGACACCTCAGTCTGCAGAGTGCTTGGGGACATCCCTGGGACAACCCCTAAGCGATCCTGCAAGGAACCCCGAGGGATAAAGGAACAAAATCTGCTTGTGGAGAGTACCCAGAGCAGCAGGCAGGACTGCCGAAGCCCTGCTTGGCCCGCGGGACGCGGTCGTGCTGCAGCATCCTGCTCGGGGCTGAGCTTGTTACTGGGGTGCTGCATCAGCCCCCCCCACCTGGGGGGTCAGCGAGAGCTGGATCTGTCCTGGTACAAAAACCTTTGGCTTTTGCTCCAAGGCTTACACAATGATTAATACAAGAGAGCTGCCCCCCCATGTTTTTAGATCAGAAATAGGCACACAGAGATAGTCGTCCTGCCAAGCGCAGACGGAGAGCGTCACCAAGAGAGCAAAGTCAGAAACCAGACACCCTAGAGGGCCTTCAGGAGAATGAACCTTTAGGGGGTTATCACCTGCCCATGGAACAGAAGCACACAGCAGCAGGAAAATACTGAGGCCAAGCAGGAAGGCTAGAGACAGGGCAAAGGAGCAGAAAATTTTAGCTGAAATCTCTGGATTAAACCGAGGGGATGGTGGCAGGGGAAAGGGAGAAAGATGTATTTAACAGGCAAGCAGCAAAAAGAAAAGAGCGAAGTACTTCCACAGAAGGGCTGTGCTTCCACAGCAAACAGCCCCTTTCCTCGGGAAGAAAAATAAATAGCTATCAGGACAGCCGAAGCACAGTAACATAACTGTTTTGGTTTTGCACGGCAAGGTCAGCGTGTATCGAAAGTGCAGTTTTGACTTTTTCTTGCTACTTTTGTAGAGGGGACCTGCCTGTTCCCAGAGTCTGAAGGTTTGTTGTTTGGCTTGGAAACAGAAAATGGAAGGTGTCCCCATCCCCGGGGAAAACCCTCTCACGACAAGGATGCAGTTTTGCTGGAAGCCTCCCCAGCATCACTCCCCTGGTGCTGAGGCAGCGATGCCGAACCCAAAGGAGGTACGTCATGCCTGGAAACATGGGGTTTTTTTCTCTGTGAAAATCAGCAGGCAAAATTAAAGATTTTGCCTTGTCCCTTCAAGTATATGGCATTTGATAAACCCATCTTTGCTCTGTGACTTCCATATACTACTTCAGTTCCAAGATGTTGACCAGAGGGGTTGCACATATTCCCCCTAAGCTCAGTTACGGACCATCTCTCATTTCTAGCAATGCTGCCATTCAGCTCCCCAGTAAATGTAAAGCCTTTCGAGGGGATGCACCCAACCTCCTAACACCAGTTATCAGTGGGCAAAACAGTGGCAGGGGTAAGAGAGAGACCTAGTGGGACAAAAGGGGGAAAACCACCTGAACACTCAGTGCTCAGGCATTGAGACCTGGGTCTGCTGCGAACAGTGATGGCCACTGTGCAGCACCACCGCCACTGCCCGGCAGCAGCCCCAGGGTGAAAGAAGAATGAACAAACTAAAAAAAAAAAAAAAAAAAAGCCCTAAAGAAGGCTCTACCTTAACTTGAAAACACACCTTTCCCTTTCACTGAACGGACAAGGAAGGAGGAGTTTTGTTTTCGTTGCTAAAAGGTGAGACCAGTACTTATTTTTAGCAGGACTTTGAGCTCAGGGCTGGAGCCTGGTGGGGCTCTGACCAGGGGTAACTCGATTAGCTGTTGCATTATGCAACACATCCCTGTTAGGCGCTGCCAAGCAGTTCAGACAGACGGAGGATAAAGCAGAGCCTTTGGAGCAACAACTGAACATCACGGGAAGAATTGCAGTGCAGGAATTACCGGAAAGTCATGGAGGACCAAAAAGTTACAGGCGTGTCAACATTTCAGTCATCACTTTGGCAGCACACCATGCAATTTATGTGACACAGTGGAAGATGACAGAGGCGGGGGCATGGCATAGGGAAACCTTACAAATATTTTTTGTATTCAAACAATCTGGATTTAAAGATGTTTGCAATCTGCATACGCTTATTTTGCCCACAATTATTCACATCCCTTCCCTATGACAAGCACTCATCAGTATTTTTTTCCCCTGTTGTTGCAAGACGCAGAGCTCCTCAGCTGGATGGCTGCACGCAGGGGCAGTGCTATGTCGTACTGACAGTAAAGTCCTTTCCCTCTTGGGCCTGAGCACTGCTCCACAGGTGATACAGGAAAAGAAAGGACGTGAAATAGCAACACCATCTTCAGACTGGAGGGAATTTATTTAGAAAACTTTGTGAAGTACCAGAGTAAACCAAGATTACTGCTCCAAAATTTATGAATGAGCAGCTCTACTACCTGAGCACCCTTGGCTTCTGCAGATAATTATTCCCAGATAAATGGCCTGCGGGGTGCCCCAACATCGTACAGGTGGTTGCTAATCACTAGGCAGTGTTTGCTCTTCAAATCTCAGGTGAATTTGTGTACAGCATCCTATGGCAAACACAGAGAAGTATAAAGCCTGGCTCAGCTGCTGCGCTGCGGCAAAGGAACCACAGAGCGTTCTTGCCGTACCGGACGAACCCAGAGCTAAAAAGCAATAATGCCATGTAAATGAGCCACTAATAAGAGATGACTTGACATATATTGCTCTGCCTGTCTCTGCATGGCATGAGACTGAGGGGTCTGAGCTGATGGAGATCTTGGTTTCTCTCATTTTGTTCTTGTTGATGGTTGTGGCTGCCCCATCCCTGGAAGTGTTCAAGGCCAGGTTGGATGGGGCTTGGAGCAACCTGGTCTCGTGGAAGGTGTCCCTGCCCATGGCAGAGGGGGTTGGAACTAGATGATCTTTAAGGTCCCTTCTGACCCAAACCAGTCTATGATTCTATGATTCTGTGTCAATGAGACCTGGAATGTGAAGAAATAAAGGGACAGGGTGTCCCCCATTCCTGCAGACCTCCTGCTTTAGGGCATGCAGGTGTGACCCTTGTTTGCATGTGGTCGTGACTACAATACCCTCTGGGACACTCGTGAGAGATCCATGAACACTGAAGCACCAGAGCTCAGTGCCTTCTCAAACCTTTGGCAACAGCCTGAGAACTTTATCTGAATTTGTCATTTATTTTGAGCTCTGAAACATTGGGGGTTGGTTTCTGCCGGGCAGGGCTCCCTTCAGACTGGAGTATCATCATGCCAACAGACAGGCACCTTCACCAGAGGTCCGGAAAAGCAACTTTCCCACGCAGCTTGCACCACTTGGCCCAAAGCTAGCCAGAGAAGAGCGGGCCACTAAAGGTGAGCGCCTACAGTGGCAAAGCAAAACCTCGCCTTTCAGTAAAGTGCTGAGCTCCAAGCTAAGCTGCACTTCAGTGCCCTAAGATAAATGTCAGACAGATAGTTGTGCTGGGCCTCTCTCTTTTTATATTAACCAAGAATGATTGAAATTGCCAAGTCTGCTTCTCACCCGTTTTGTACAACTTTGAGCTGTACAAATGGCATCACTTTCTTCTTCTTTTCAAAGCAGCCTGTTGAAATGTGCCCCACAAAACTGAAGGGAGGGGTTACCCAACAGTGCACTCTGCACGCAGCAACAGTTCTGACAATGAGGCTAAATTAAGTTGGGTGAAGAGGAGACAATGGTCATTCATTGCCTAGATGTTTACCTAGAATTTTATTCTGCCGCTTCAAAAAAGAGTGTATTAATGTTGCAAATACTACTCTCTCTAAGGAACCTACCACTATAGTCTCTGTTTTGTACAGAGAGACACAAAAGAGTTAGCTCATCCACGCAGTTAAAAAAACACTGACCGAAAATATGCGCACTTCTATTTTGAAGTGCACAAATTTTTCCCTCAGTTTGTATGTTTTTTACTGCTTCACAAGCTGTTTAGGCACCATAGCTCTAAAAGTGTACCTAAGCAAGCACGTTCCTAGTCAGCAAAACTTCTGTCTCAAAGCTCATTCCTATCCCCAGAAGAAAATAGATGGTGTACACATTTCAGCTTAGACTATCTTCAAATGTCTCTGGCAGCAAGCCTCTCTTCTGCTGTACATAAATTGTTGTATGATCAGCAAAAGGCAGTGTTTCAAGGCAGCCGTTGCATTTGGCAAGAACACTTAGCGGTATAGGATGCAGCAACTGTAAGGAAAAAACCTTGCCTGAGTGCTGCACTATTCCTTGGTGTCAACCTACATAAATGGCAGACCCTAGGCAGGATGTAGCCTCAGAAAAATTTTGCCTTTGCTTCCTCTACAGATGTGATGTGAGAACCAGCTCACCTAGCTCTGGACACCTACCACCTGGCTGCCTGCACCCGAGCAGATCACCCTAGGCTCCTTTACGGGAGAGAAATAACCATCTCTGGGCATCTGGCCTACATTAGGCATTTATTTGGGGGGGGAAGATGAAAGGCTCCGATTTCTCTCCACTGACTATAAAAGCTAACTTCCACAGCATCCTGCCTGCACCAGCTCAGGTGAGTCCTAGCCGTGACATCTCCTGCAGAAGATCCCATGTTTCTAACTCTCCTGCTCACTCAGGCAGCGGCTGCTGCAGGTCCCAGGTCTCAGAAGCACCCGGCAGCCCAGAGAAGCCAAAATCATCACTCGGCTCCTGGTTAGCAGACCCAAGCATTGGCACCTTGTGAACGAAAGCAGCCCCCAAGAAGGTCCCTGCCAGGTCTGATGTCACCGCACCGGGTGCCCTAAGCTTTAACCTCTGCACGCTGTACATGGTTCCCCGCTATAAGAAGCAACTAGCTTGTGCTACAAAGCATTGGTGGTTTCCCTCTGCAAAGAGTTAACCAGGGACAACGGACTGTCATCCTGGGCACGCCGACCAGGTCTGTGGTCTCTCCAGGGAGGGGACAACAGTCGTAGCCAGCCTAGGACAAACCTGAAGCCCCCAAGGCACACAGCGGGCCACCCACAGAAGAGTTGGGCGGCTCTCTGCCTGCCACCCTGCTCCAGCAACCTGGTTCCTTCAAGGTCCTTGCACACGCTGGCATCCATTTTCCTCCTGTGTGTCTTAATAGGCTTCAACACCTGATGCCAACACTCCCACACTGAGCCCTGAATTGCACCAGCAAGCACTGAGCTATTCCCACCTAGGTCTCCTTCATCTGTTTAACTTCCAGGTGCTGGTGGAGTAAGACCAAGCTCCTCCTTTAGTCCCTGATGTGGCAGATATTTATTTAAGCACTTAACTTAGCAACCAGGAACAGTAACCCCACCTACACGAAAACTACTCACGCTGCTCAAATTAAGCAAGTGTCATATGCCTCCAGAATTGGAGTCTAAACCCCATAAAACCTTGGCTGATCTGGAGATCCTTAATATTGTCTTTCCACCTCCGTGTCTACATGGACATATCATCCCAATCATTGCTGTTTGCCCAAGTCCTCCCAGAGAGCCTGAACACTGAGGTAACAGCAAGTTGCTGCCACCACATCACCTTGTATTTCCCAGCACATCATCATCATCAGACAGGCAAAAGGACTCCCTCCTCTTCCCATTTACTGAAGGAAGGAAGCCACACGTCACCCTTATACACGCGTAAGTCACATCAACATCGGTAGTAAAAGTAAGAATTGAAACAGAAGAGGAGACGCTTTAAGTGACAACTTTCTACTCTGCAAGCATGTATGAAAAACTGGCAGTTCTGTGAACGTTCATTACACGTATCTGATTCGTCAGTCCTCGGTGAACACAGTTCCAGAGTTGGTTTGTACTATTTACTGGTCTCTCCTTTTCTCCCAGCCCCTCATGAACACAGTAGGATTTCTCTTCCATGGAGGGCAGGAACATTAATATCCAAGCCAGAAATTTGCCATCTGAGTGTTAAAAGCCAAGATGCTTTATGCCATAAAATGGCATGTTTTAAGGGAAACTTTCCTCAGAGTTTTATATTTTTACTTCAAGGGGTAAAACAGCTTCTCCGCTTTCTATGTAGCTTTTCATCAATAGAGTTGTCTTGCAAAGTTCTGCACTAAACTCTGTGTGATAAACCACATCACTACATGGGGGGCTGTGTATGTACATATGCATGCATTTATATATATTTTCAAACAGAACTAATCAACAGCTGTTAAACAGATGCGTAAGCACTTCTGCCTATGCAAATGTAGATTACTCACCTCAAGTGCTGGTTAAAATAGCATGTAAATGGTTGCGAACCCACTTTCTCTTTCCAGTATTTCTGCTTGTACGTAACGTTCTCAGAGTTCTCCTGATCATCTCTTGCACAGGGTGGGATGTACGAACACTGCCAACACACATTGCAAAACAAAACAGAGTTACTTCTGTGCTCAAGAATGCAGGGCATCACTTTCTCTGCATTTTCCTCATAATACCAGTGTGACTGAAACGGGCAAAGAATAGTAAGTACAAGCTCAAAAGAAACAAAAAAGAAAAGTTAGCTGCACTTTACTTCAATTGCCAGTTATTCCGTGCGGGTACTGAAAAAGAATATGCCAGCATTCCAAAATAAAATAAAAGCTTTATCCTGTTTTGTTCCATTATCAAACCAATGTACCGTGTAACACTTTGGGTTCTTGCTTGACGAATGGAAAAATGATCGTTTCATTTTGATGTATTCTTAGCCAGCTGCATGGATTCGATTTGAATTACTTCCTATTTTCAGTGAGGCATGTAATCACAAGTTTTGTTTAGCACCATGTTAATAACCAAAATATTCCAGCAAGCTTTCCCAGATGATGTGATATCTGATATCTAGCTGATATCCATTGGCAAAAGACAGGTATTCTTCCACTGTTACAACACGGGGAAACAAGCACAGAAAGTTCAAAGCCCCACTTCAGCAGAAAGGTTGGGCATCTGCTTCTGCTGTGTAGAAGTCAACAAGAGCTGCGTGTGCAGCTGAGCTATCTGCAGATCTCACCCTCAGACATCTGCTTCAAAGCCCAAAGAGATCAAGGGCGAGTTCCTCCCCCAGCTCGATGCACTCGGGACTGGGCTTCCCGCGACTCCACTCCGGGTCACACGTAACGCACATACCTTGTTTGCAAGTCTGGTCTTTGACACACCACCCTTCCCTCCTAGCCACAGGGAGTTAAACACGAAAAAACAAGTAGCCCACTGAACCCAAGGCTGGCAGTATCGGGAGCTCAGTGTCCAAGCTCAATCCCTCCTGTTGTTACCAGGCATCCATACGGGAGATCATTGCAGGAGATGTTGAACCAAACTGAGTAACACAGCTTAACTGATCCTAGGATAACATAAAGGCTTTTCGCCCTGGAGGATGCATAGACAGCAAGGCTCCAGGTGCACACACAGCTTTTTAATTCCTTTAAAATTGGGAGCTGCAAGCAGAAAACAGGGACTGTGAAGGTAGCTAAAAAGCCTCCTACTTCGGTAAGATGAGGAAGCAGGAGGTGCAGGTTGTGGGAAGCCCCTGAAGGGATCCCCACATATGTTCACAACATGAGTTTCTTCACAATATCCTGAAGACAATAACAACAAGGAGAGAGATACCCTCTCTAACCTGAAAATAAAGATTACTGTGCCTAGTGAGTGCTTCCTCTCCCTCCCCACCTGCGGAGGTTCCACAGGGGTCTACTGTGCCCCCAGCTGCACGCTATACCCAAGCTGTACAGACCTACACGTCCATCTCCACCATACAATAGCTTGGATCTTTGCCATTCCAGGGGGATGGGGGAAATCTCGGGATTTTATTGGCCTGATCATGTAAAACCTGACCACTTCTGTCAGCACTTACAGTTGCTGCCAGTAGCTTCCATGCTTCAGACTGGAGGAATCTGCAAGGTCTTGCTTGTTGCTTCCAAGCTGAAACTTGCCTTTTTCACGTGCAAGGGCCCCCGTTTTCACATGGACCCACGGCTGGTGTTGCCACAGCACAGAGCTCCCTTTAGATCCCTGTTCAGCTGACCCTAAACAAGGACTGTCCCACTGCTGATGGCGAAGGACAGAAACGAGCAGCAACACCGCTCTGCTTCAGAAACCAGAATGCAGGATTTATCACAGGCAATTATTTCCATCTTAGAGAATATCACTTGGCCGGCAATGGTTTTGGTTTGGTTGTCTACTTCGGAAGCATCAACCACACTCCTCTTTCCTCCACTCTCCCAGTGCACAAACACATCTGTGCAGCAGCTGGACGGAGTCAGCAGATTTGGCATGAAGAAACACGAGGGCAATGCTGGTTCTGCTCTGTGCCCCTGACAGCCACCAACGTGCCGCACCATCCCACCTGGTCCCCTCCTGGTGCTCCCTGCTCGGCCCAGGGTCCAGCACTCCCAACCTTCTCCACTCCGGTGTTTTTCTTCATGAAGCCTTTCAGACCCTGCTGTGGAAACGGTACCACATCCCGCCCGTTGTACACTCACTGCCTACGTCTGACTGTAATCTACACCCTGCCCTTCCCCAAGCCCCCAACTTTTAGGTACGCTCTTGCAATACAGGGATACAAGAGAGCAGACATAAGCGGGCTTTACTCAGAGCCCCCTGAACCAACCTGAACCTGAGCCAGCACACAAAATGCAGGACTAGGCAAAACAACTAGGTACCAAGAGACATTCCTCTGCCTAAATTTCCTCAGTGATGTCGAAAATTCCTTTTCCTGTGGCACTAGCTCCAGTATGCTGCTTCTCTCTCTCCTCTGAAATGTTTCTTCTTTGTAGCTGAGCTTACTTCTGTCCTCTGCTATCAAAGTGTGACCGCCTCACCGGTCTTCTGCTGGCCAAACTTTCTCCAGGTCCTTCAGATACCTTCCACTTCCCCCAGATATTACGTGAAACCTTCACAAAGTTCACAACCTGGTGAACCATTGTTTATCTCCATCCTAAGTTTCAGGCTCAGAAACAACCGCAGAGATCTCTTCTTCCCAAGAGATGTCCATCTGAACAGACAAGTAGCAAGCTGTAGCAGTCTTCAAGAATAACTCCATCACAGAGGACTTCAAAATTTTTTACATCAGTCCCCATGCTGTTAGCTCCGTATGAAGCTATTAAAAATTGAGTTTTTCAGGGCAGGGATTTTGCTTGGTTCAGACGATGTAAAGGGGCCCACAGACATCTTCCCCGATCAACACATCTGTCTCCCCATGCCAAGGCAAGACAGTCCATGGGCGTACCACCAGTACCTATGGGAGGGACACCTGGAAGTTGGGGACAATAGTGAATATTCTCCCCACAACCCAAACTTCACATCACTCTTTGCACAAATACTCCCAACAACAACAGGTGATGGAAAACACACTGTATTCATTTCCATCTCTTCCTCTTTATCTTCATGTGGAAAACACAAAGGAGACACCCAGGAGCTTGCCATGAATCTATGAGTCCTCACTGCTTGAGCCTGTCGAGGATTAAAAGTCTTGAAGCGAGGAGTGGTCCATGCCCAAGGCGAAATCATCATCACAGGAATCCCAAGGGTCACCCTGAAACATCTCCTCAACGTGTTGAAGGCCTTGAGCCATGGTGAACGTGCCCACGGTCCCACTCCAATGTGGACTTACCACCTGCTGCACAAACACTGGAGCTTGTTTACCTCCCCAGGATGCCAGCACAGTTCCCAACAACCTGATGTTCATTTTGGCCCCTTCTGATCCATGTAGGTGGTAGACCTCTCTTTTCTCAGCCTCCCAAGCACACTTAGTGAGTTTGCTTGATCGGCTGTACCACCCTCCAAAGCACAGGCAGCAGGCAGATAAAAGGGAATCATAACCTGGCAACTTTCGCTGCCTTGAGTTGGTGGATGAACCTGAAACGACCTCCCGCTTTGGCAACAGGCAGTTTCTGAAAGGTTAATTCCACAGTCCTCCCCCACAAGACACGGCATGAAATCCTACCATCAAAACATAAACAAACGCCAAGTGTTGGAAAGCAAGCTAGGATGCCTTGTGCTCAACTGCAGCTCGCACAGGAACATCCATTTCCAGTGGAAGAGTCCCGCTCTATATTTCTTTGACTTTTTTTCTTTAACAAGTTACAATGGAGTTGGAGAATAGACTTAAGATTAGACATTCAGAATAAATCTAATGGAGCGGAGGCCTTTTCAGCGGATCTATGGGTACACGGTGCCGTAATTGCACCTCCTACGCTATGTCATAGCAACGATAAAATTATTATGTAATTCAAATACAGTCTCAATTACACAGCTCAAAATCAGTACCAGGCTAATAATATTCCCCCTTCAATCAAAGCCAGTGTTTGGATAGATAACTCAGGATTCAATTCAGTAAAAATGTTAAGCAAGCAGCTGATATACCTTTTCTAAGATTTTTTTCTAAGTTTTTCTAAGATTTGTATCTGTGTTTGCTGCTGGATGCTCCCACCCTGGTGTCTCTGCAGATGCCTGGGAAGATTTCCAGTCCTTCCGAACACTTCATCAGAGCAGGTATTTTTCCATAGCATGGAGAAAGGAGAGAGGTGTGAACTCTTGACCATGGTTCAGCTTCCAGGTTGCATTTCATGCATTTCAAAGACTAACTCTTGCCTAATTCAGTCACGTTTTTATGAAAAAGAAGCCAGACTTGGTAGGTTCCGAGGGAAGCTGTCTCAAGCCTGGAAGACACTGTCTACAAGATGAGACCAAGAAAGTCTCAAATGCAAACAGATGTAAGGGCCCAAAGTAGATGCAAGTCAGCCCATCAGAAGACAAACTGATGGCACTAAGAAGCAACTCTCCAGCCTCAGTCTCCAAGCAACTTCTCAAGGACCATCCTCCTGGCTGCTGGTGGACCACGGGACACAGCATGTACCATTTGCTCGGCGCAGCAGAGAGCCCCCACAGCGTGAGCCACGCAGGTTGGGAAGCTTGTGATGAAAGGAAGGGGTGGAAAGGACGCTTTAGATAAATATCATTGCAAAAGTACAACACACCATTAAAGCCAACAATTCCTGGCTCCCGATCTCCAAGCGTATTGGGTTTGCGTGGCAAGGTTTTGGTAGCGGGGGGGCTACAGGGGCACCTGCTGTGAGAAGCTGCTGGAAGCTTCCCCCGTGTCTGACACAGTCTATGCCAGCGGCTCCAAGATGGACCTGCTGCTGGCCAAGGCCGAGCCCATCAGTGACGGTGGTAGCGCCTCTGGGAGAATGTATTTAAGAAGGGGAACCTGCACCCGAGTTTGGGGATTGAAATGTGAGAGAAACAGCCCTGCAGACCCCCAGGTCAGTGCAGAAGGAGGGGGAGGAGGTGCTCCAGGCGCCGGAGCAGAGATTNNNNGCTGGAGCAGGCTGTGCCTGAAGGACTGCAGCCCACGGGAGGGACCCACGCTTGAGCAGTTCGTGGAGGACTGGCTCCTGTGGGAGGGACCCCACGCTGGAGCAGGGGAAGAGTGAGGAGTCCTGCCCCTGAGGAGGAAGGAGCAGCAGAGACCAGGTGGGATGAACTGACCCAACCCCCATTCCCCATCCCACTGGGCTGCTGGAGGGGAGGAGGAGAAATTGGGAGTGGAGTTGAGCCTGGGAAGGAGGGAAGGGTGGGGGAAGGTGTTTTAAGATTTAGTTTTTATTTCTCATTATCCTACTCCGATTTGACTGGTAATACATTAAATTAATTTTTCCCCAAGTCAAGGCTGTTTTGCCCACAACAGTAATTGGTTGAGTGATCTCTCCGTGTCCTTATCTTGATGCACGGGCCTTTCGTTCTATTTTCTCTCCTCTGCCCAGCTGAGGACGGGAGGGATAGAGCAGCTTTGGTGGGCACCTGGGGCATCCAGCCAGGGTCAACCCACCACCCCAAGTAATGTATGAGCTTCTCCTAGCTTTGTGTGTGAGCATCTCCGCGCATTACTGGGTCATCTTCATGGCCTGGAAGGGAGGAAGCGCTGCCACAACCATCCCGCTGTGCAGGAGATGAGCAGGGGGGCTTACTCCATTAGTACAAAAAAAATGCCCCCATCCCCGCTGACTGAACGGAGGGAGCTGGAGCTGAGCATCACGTCTGGTTCTCACCCGCATCCGTCAGCACAGAAGAACCCACCAGGAGTGACCAAACCCACAACCCCTCACAGAGGCTCGAAGCAGCGAGGGTCACCCCAGGCAAGATGGAAGGGCGGTGGGGTTTGTCTGCGGCATCGGGGGCTGCTTCCAGAGGAATCGCTAGACAGCGCCTGCAGAGTTTGCCCATCGCGGGCACCACCCCGAACACAGATCTGATGTGTCACCAGATGCACCAGACCCTCCCAAAATTATTGTAGGGTTGGGCATACTTTGGTATTAACCTTTCTCTGTCGTGGGTCATTTTAAGAGAGTCCAAAAACCCAAACCAATTCAATTTACAAGTGCACAGGCGAGATAACTGTGTATCATCTCCTCAGGCCGAGCAGTTACAGAAAGAAGCGCGACAGGAGCACGCACGGATGCGGAGCGCAGGCAAGGAGCTGCGGCTGCCTGCTCTGCACCCCTGCCCGGGGACGGGGAGAACCGGGTCCCGCTGCACAGCGGCGAACATCAGGCTCGCCAGTCACTCCCCTGAAAGTTTCTTCAGCAAAACAGTGGGCAAGTTCTTCCGGCTCTACGTTTAACTTGAAGCTTATAAAGGGAAAAGTCTAAGAAGCCAGAAAGCAGATCTTTTTAGCAGGTGACGTACTGTCCTGTCATTTTACTCAATCAAATCTCCAGCCTGGCCCACGCGCTGGCTGGATGTGCCGCCGACGCACTCGGTGGCCAGAACGATAGCGACAAATTGACTTTAGAATTAATCCCCCTTAAGCCTTATCTCAGAGATTATTATTGCTATCAAGACAGCTGAAGAAAGGCTACCATCACTCTGCTGAAATTTCTTCCGCTGAGACAACAATTAAAGAAAAAAAAAAAAAAGAAATCCACAAATCACTCAGACTGAACACGAATGTAATCGTGCCTGGTGCTTTATATGTATTTCTGGATTAACTCTGACCCAGCTATATAATCTTTTAAGACCTAAAATGAATCCTAGGCTGGACAATGGTGTGATTATCTTAGGAAGTAAGAGGGGGAAAAAAAAAAAAAGAGAAAGATTTCTTTTTCCTGCAGCTAGACCTCGCTAGAAGAGACCAATTGGTAGCTGCCTGTATGTTTATATGCCAGCCAACTCTACTACAGAATGTAGAATATTTTTAGTCCAATACAGTGAGGATTTTTGGGGTGGAGCGAAGCTGCCAGCTGATTCAGTATTGTTGTGTGTCGCAAGGAGCCTGAACTACACCTTCTCTGCACTATCGATTCACCAGGAAGAATTGCTACCCCACACAGAGAAGCAGCTGAACAGAATACAAAATGTAAAGACCGTTCAAAACAAAATCAGTCATTTTTTGGTCCTTCTAGTTAGTTGGAACTGATTAGCGTGTTGTATGTCTAATTGCATGAACACAAGTGAGCGTGCTGCAAGGTGGTGATGGGAAAGGGAAGGGTTAAATGGCTTCTTAAGCGTTCATTCATAAATACATACTGGATCCCAAGCATTAAATCCAGCAGATTCCTGCTCTGTTGGTACGTCTAACCTATTTCAGCATAAAATCCTGAAAGCTTTTAAAGATGGTGAGACTTTAGGACAAAAATTAAGAGGAGAATATAACTGCTCAGCTACACAGACATTAAACTTGAGGAAAAAAGTGAAAACCAAAGTGACAGCTGTACATACTTCATTCCTTTAAAAGCGTGTGTTTTCCTAATGAGACCTAAACAACTTTTCTTCTTACTTTGTATTGGTTTTGCATAAGCTGCTTAAGGTACGGAAAATAATTGGAGGACGTTTTTTTTTTTCTATGTTGTTTTCTACTTAGTTAAATTCAGTTACTACCGGAGAATGCAGATACATCCAAAAAATGCATCCTTTCTGCTTGGTCTCACCTGGGAAATCAGATTCAGTCCTCAGCAACCAACATCCCAGGATAAAGAGCCCACAGCGAGAGCTGCAAGGTGCAAGCTAGAGAAAATGGGTTATATTTGTAAGAGCACGCAAGTACAACGCACTGCCAACACGCGGCCCTCTGTTTCCTTCTTAATTGTTAAATAAAAGCAGGCTCCGGAGTGACATTTACGGGCATCGCTTCTGAAGCGCTGGGTGCCTCCCTGCAGAAATTGCAATCCTGTTCCCGGGCGGGTGCAATCCTCCTTTTCCCACCAGACTTCCAGAAAGGCAGGAGAAGAGGGGACCACGAAGTAAAACCAAACCAAACCACTCCAACTCCTCAGAGAGACATTGCGGTCGCAGCCCGGTTTGAAAGCCTCTGCTGAAACTGAGGATGCTGCGAGAGCTGCTGAGCCCAGGCGTGCTGGTGGCACGGCTCAGCACCCAGCACCCAGCACCCAGCTCCCATCCCTGCTGGAGACGGCCACAACAGGGCCCTCGGGCCATGCCCAGGGCCAGCCACGCTGCTCCAGCAACACAGCATCTTCACCCCGTGCCAAAAAGGCATTTTACCAACTACCCCCAGAAGACAGAGAGAGGTTTGGGGGAAATCCTGGTGCTTGGACAACTGGGTGCTCGCGGTGCACTGCTCCGTAACCACGGCCTCTCCCCGGGGAGCCTGGCAGCAGCAGCCCCAGGGAGAGGTGAAGATTGCAAAGCTCCCTCACAGGCAGCTTCATCGCCCATCGTTTCTGAGCGGCGCCAACAATTTAATCCAAATCCCGTCAGACTTATCATTTTGCTTCTTGCTCTGCTGATTTTTGTCCTGACCTCCCTTCCGAGCCCACAAGCTGCCACGGGGAAAAAAAGCAACCCCTAAACCCCAAGCTTGCAACTTAATCCACCTTCCAAAGGACAGATCCACGCCGGTGTGACTATGACTGCAGAGATGCGAGGCTGCACATCCCAAACGGGACACGCGAGTCTGCTCCCCAGCCCCTGCACGCAGAGCCCTGCGTCCTGCTTAGCGTGGCCCTTGGCACTGTGCTACATCCACACCTCGGGCAGAGAGCTGAAATTTGCTTCTCCAAATACACTCCCGATTTCAGGTTCCTTCAGGGGGGAAGGGGGGGGGAGGATTCTGCCACATTTTTTGTTTTCTACTTAACAAAATCACCTCCGGCCAGTGTGCTGGCAAGGTGGTCTTTACTCAGCGTGAAAAGGACAAAGCAGAATAACTGTCTTTAAAGAAAGAAAAAAAAGCCCAAGTCACACATTGCCTTCAGACTCTCCTAGTTTGCTAGAAGATGCAACTTCAAAGCTGCTTCCGTCTGGTCCGTTCTCAGGCGGGCGACGGAGAAGTTTAAGAATGAAAACAGCACCGAGGAAAC
>VYZV01012519.1:15639-43379 GCA_013401275.1 Pandion haliaetus | reverse complement strand
AATGGAAACCCAAATTATGCAGCCATCTGCAGAACATATTTTAATGACTATCGCTGAACTATTTTTATAGATTTTGAATCCTTTAGAAAGCCAACTGTTATTTACAAGCTGGCCTTATTAAGTGGCAAGGAATGGCTGTGGCTTTGGTATCTAGATGATTAAACAAAACAAAACAAAGCTGATGTTGATTAGAGATTTAGGAAGTTATATGAGCTATTATTTGTGACAATGAAGTAAGTATTGTATAAAGGAAATGAATACAGCTTTCTATTTTAAAGAAAGCAAGCAAAGAGTGAAGTTAAGGTGTTAGATATCTAACTTAATGGAAATAAGCCTACTTCAAAATAGCAATAAGATAATAGAACCTTTTAAGCATATGGGACTTGAAAAGCTCTGTGGTTTCAATGACAGCTGTAAGGCTTGCTTATTAGCAGACTAACAGAGCATTTCCCTTCCTTCACAGATTACCTGTTTAGTCATATCTTTGACACTGTAATGCAGATTCTTTTTAATAAAAAAATTCTGTTTCCTGAGGTCTTCATAAAAAGCACCAAAGACCACTAAAGAAACACCAAAGCCAAAGAGGAGGTTCAGTTCTCACTGAATAGCCCTGTCTCTTAGTGGCTGGGGGCACCATCTCATCCTTTCACCCACACAGGGCAGTTCTGCAGCTTGCTGTAATCTGTGCCCTACAGAAGTGATACAGGATAGGGGCAGAAGTCAGTCCCGGCCTTTTGTCCACAGACTCACTGAAAATATAATTTTCATCTTAATAGCACTTAGCTAGGTTTTAGGAACATTTCATTAGAGAGTAGAAATATGTTTTGTGGTTAGAAAGTGGTGATATTGCTAATTTACAGTGCATGATTTAATTATGTGGCTACTATAAAGCATTTATCTTGTCATACAAGGATACCAAGGATTTGGTTTTATGACATTTTTCGAATGTCTACTCAGTTTGGAAATTTCATTTATATTACAGCACTTGCTGATCTGGGTCCCACTAGACTGAGTCCATTACACAGAGTGAGGCAAATAGTGTGAGAAATAATTCTGCTATGGACAGAAATGGTCCCATCTTCCTTTTGCTTATTTATTCCCACTAGCTATTGTATACTAACATCAGGTTTTGTGTAGTCCTGTGGTGAGCTGGATCAGGGAACTGATCTGGTAGAAAATGAACAGATTTTTTTAAGATTTCTAGTTTTATAAATTCACTAATCCATCTTGGTGATAGATGTGATGAATGCAAGCACCAGAGCAAGGGAGACAGTAGGAGGTTAGTACTGAGCAGGGAGGTTAAGAAATGGGGAAGTGAGATTGCCTCATTTTACAGAAATGTGGTTTTTTGTTGGATTAAAGTGGCTCCTTTGCCTAGAACCAGAGCAGAGAGGGTAAGTACAGAAAGTTAAAGAAAGCAGAGAGAGTTTCTATGTGGAAAAATTGTTTGTTTGGGTTTTTTTCTGAGTATTTACTTAAAAGAACTAAAGCAGTTGATGGTAAGCGGGTTTACTTTCACTGCAATAATGGTCCATTTGTAGCAAAATTGAAAAAAGTTTCACCAAAACTGAAACAACATTAAAACACATACATTTGAGCTTTCTTCTCTGTGAACAGTTCAGACTGCCTGCCGGCGCGTCAGAGGAACACGCTGGGCCGACTCAGTGTGAGTGATAAAGCGTAGTTCACTTTATTAGCCCGAATAGCGCTTATTTATACAGTTTAGGTTAACATGAGTTAACTTTTGATTGGTTTAAGCAACTAGATGCACACGGGTTAACTTCTGATTGGTTTAAGCAACTAGATACACATGGGTTAACTTCTGGTTGGTTTATGATACTCTTCAAGGTCGCAGCGTCCTTGCTGTTTTACTGTTATCAGCCTGACTTGCAGTTTCAGCTCAGACTCGCGGCCTAGTCTTGCTACTTATACTAAGTTCAGAACAGGCTCTGCTCGTACAACTGTTCCGTGGATTCATATCCTTGCTCTCTGAGCCATTCTCCAACAACTGCCTTGCTTCTAAGAATCATGTGATTTATCCTGCTGGAAGGAGCAACATCATTTTCTGTAGTTTATATGTATTTTTGGAGTGTCCACATGGTTAAACTTTGGTGGCTTTCCTCACACTAAGGGTTCTTTCTTGAAATGTTCCATTATTCCTTCAAACCTTCACTATTAAAAATAGATGATAGAAAGTTGGAGTGTTTCAGCCAGCAGTATAGTAACTATGAGGTTCTTTGGCACCCACTATAAACAGGAGTTCATAGTTCCTATGCTCCTCTGTGGGGTGGTGTTGGTACTGGGGTAGTTGAACCAACAGCAGCAACAGTAAGAAATCTTTGAGAAAAGTCCTACTGTGTCATAGCCAGTGACTCTTGAGATGTCAAGAGAATGCATTTGCTGACACATTTGGTCTAGTAGCAACACAATGAAGAAGTATTACAAATGTGAGAAGAAAGAATGAAACCACAAAATATGTCATTTTTTAAAATGCAAAAAAAAAGTGTCTGTATTAAGAAGCATCAGAGGATTTAAAGGTAATTTAATATTTTTTCCCATAGCCCAGTCTTTGCAGTGTCATGTTGTTAAGCAATAAATAATGGAATTTTTGCAGGAAAGCCATTTTATACTTCCAAATCAGTGACATAAATCTAACCATATGGATTAGGAAGTCATCCTTATCTACTTACAGTCTAATCTGCTGATGATGCATAGTGTGTTCTGTTGTCATTTCTTTAATATGGTAGGAGATGAAGAACTCATCAGTCATTTCCAGATTACCTTCAATAAGGTTTTCAGAATGCTCTTTTAATGATGATAATTTTTAATAGAAAATTGTGTACAACTGCCTGACACAAACAATGACAGTCCAATGAAGAAACAAACCAAAGGCAACTATTGTAACAAGAGCCTACTTGCTCTCTGTGACTCCGGTCTTACTCCTCACATCTAGTCCTTAGTCTTCACATGCCAGAAAAATCCATGTCTGGAATTTCTGCAGATCAATAGAAGCATGCACATCTGAACAATAAAGAGTTATTGATAGTGGATTCAAATCTCAAATATAGGCAAATGTTCATAATAACGTATTTGAAAAATATGACTGCTTAAATGGTGTACAAGTATGACTTGTTGGCAATAAAAGCTGATAATGTGTGCATAACTTTTGGTCTTGTACAATTTCCTTTTTTATATTTTAAAGTGGTTAATGCATCATATGTTGTGTGATGCCGCTTGATGTTCCTGCAGCAGTTGGTTTTACATTGGTTTGTACATCTTAAACATTTTCATTGCACCACTGCTGTACAGTGCTTTTTTAATAGAGTGAGTCAATAGTACAATATATTTGGGGAATCACTCCTTTATTACAGCTCTGAATATTATGAAAACAGACTAGAGAGATGATCTGAGGAGGAAGAGGTTGTATTCCTTTCAGTAATTCTTCTCATTCATCTCCTTTGTAGGTAAAGAACATTGAGCTTGTAAAATCCTGTTTTACCTGAGGAGTTGCATGAAGTAACAGTCTCTTATCAGGATTAAACACTGATCATGTCAAGGAACGGTTTATTAGGTTTGGTACTTTTTAGCACTCGCTGTGGGTGTCACAAAGTTAGTTATATAAAACAAAACTTGACAAAATAGGTAAGGTTTTCTTATGTAAAGATGGCCTTTTTGAATTAAAGCAGTGCTGCACTACAGTAATAGCTACTGAAGTATTTTTCAACTTCAGAGGTAAAATCTGGGAGCTTTTTATATAGCCAATAAATCCTATATAATGACTATATAACATTAACTCATTTATGTAATGGTGTTGTGACTAACGAGTCAAGATTCTTGAGTATTAAATAAGCATAAAAAGCAGCCCCCTCCTTTTCAACTTCGTACTATGTTACTACAAGGTTTTCAATGCAGAACAGCTATATTAACTGTGAAGACAGCAGCAGCTGCAAAGGTAGCAGAGAGCTAGCAATATAATCACAAAGATAGCAATAAATTGATCCCTTGTGTTTTCTCATGAGTATACATTCTGTCACTTAGATAACTCTACATTCAGTCAGGAATAATTTAGGAAAATAAACCATACAGTGTCAAGAGGACTGTATTCATTGAAGTGATAGGGCTTGGCAGACAGCAAAATGGTTTTTTTTTTTAATATACCTGTGATGCTTTTTTTTTAATCTGTTAAGGAGCAAATTATCTCATCAGATGACTGATTTGTTAGTGTCACTTTTGATGAGCCAAATGTGAAGGTTTTGACATGTTTTAAAACTCTNAAGGAAAGAAAGGGGGGGGGGGAAAGGAAGCATCTCCCAGAGAGAATGAAAAATTGGCACCCCAATTTTCAGAGTATATTGATGGCATATCTAAATGCAATTGGGAGTGATAGTAGAAATGACTGCACAGAGGCTGTTTTCACTTTGTTTAAAGGGAGGCAGAGAAAAGCTAGCAGTTGTTGACATTGTGAGATTGGGTTTTGTGCCGTGTTTTGAAGAGTATGATGGTTACCTTGTTATATACAATATAACATAGTTTAGTGTGTAATATTATATTTCCTTTTTTTCCTAAAAAAAATTAAATATAGACATGTAGTAGGTGATTGGAAATATCTGGATCGACACATCATTGAGTAGTTCCCTCTTATTTTTTATGTTGCTTTGGAAAGACAGAAAGAGGCTCACTCATACTTATATTAATAAAATCTGCATCCCAGGCATATAATTTCTTTCATTTGTGTCTATTCATCTTCTGTATGTTTACATTCATAAAAATAAGTGTTGGCAAAATAGAAAAAGTTTGCTAAAAGTTAGTTTCATTATTCATAATGAGCACATCTATGAATAGTGTTAACCAGCTATAGAACCTGTATGGTCTTACTGGAAACTACTTTCTAGTGTATGTCTGTCTGATGCAATAAAAGAACCTCAGGAATTTAGCTAACCTCAAGTATGTGTCAGAAGTCTGTTTTCCAAGCTGGCCTGCAGTACTGAGAGTCCGGATTTGGAATGGACATGGGGATCATTTAGCTTAACCCTTTGCACTCAGGCTGAAGGAAGTATAATGACACCATCTTTCCCCGGAGCTCACTGCACTGTTCTTCACAACCTACAGTTGAGTAGATTCCTGTAGTTTGCCATCTTTCAGTGTTTAATTACCATAATTATTAGAAAGATTTTCCTGGTATTAACCCTAGGTTTTTTTGCCACAGACTAAAATGATGTTTCTTCTCCTGCTTCCGTAGACTGACATGAGGAAACAGCTCTGACATGGGGAAAGAGCTGATGACATTTCTCTTAAGATTTTATGGCAAGGAGAAAATAGCCATGCCTTTCCAAAATAATTTGTTTGTTTGCAGATTATAAAAATGTTAATTCCTTGAACTTTTCCCAGGAGATCTAGTTGTAGATCCTTTTTTTTTGGATGAAGAAGCCCATTAGTAGCAAGCAATTTTGACAGATTTCATTCCAGTCGTCATGAATTGCACGCCCGTTAATAAATCCAAGAATAAGGTTTGCCTTTTTTGGAGCAGCATTGCATTACTGATTTGCATGCAGATATTGCTCACAGCAAAACTGCAATGACTGGTGAGTTTTTCCCACTTGGAACTTGTGCATTTTTCTTCTCCAGAATCATTGCTCTCCTCAGCCAAACTTTTTCTGAATGATTCATTGATTTCAGGACATGTCTTCAACTTGCAAAATCATTTGCAAAATCAACTTGCAAAATCAGAATTTTGACCTTATTCTCCAGATCCCTATCCCACAGGATAGGTTGCAGTTTCTCCTGGTTTGAAGCTATCAACATTGTGAATGTACCTATTTCCTTATTCCCTTGATGAAGTTTCCCAGTGGGAGCTGTTTTGAGACACCTTTTGTATATGACTGTCAGACACTGGTAATTAGCCTTTTGGTGCAATTTCGTTTTTCAGCTTTTGCCCTTATCTCATGTACGTAGCCTGTAAACTTAATTTCCTTGAGTATGCTTATGGTGGAGGATACTGAAGCCTCGCTGAAGTTTCTGATCAAATGCCACAGTACACATTCAGCTGTTAGCTATTAGAGGCAGAGAAGGTGGTTCTCCCAAACTAATGCTGATAAAAGCCATTCAGTACCACTGTCTCTACCTCCCTTGTACATATCGTATGTAATCTTTAGCACATTTTGCTGATGCAGTTGTCAGGCATTCTGCTGTCATGGCAGTGCTAAAAGGTATTTTCACAGAATTAACTTCTCACAGATCAAAGCTTTAATATTAGCAGAGGTTCGCCATAATGGGCTGCAATCACTTTATACCATCAGTAAGACACCTTGAGCTCTCTCAGGATTTGCCTTGCAGCTTTGGGTTATGAATCACATCTCACTTTCAGATGGAGTTTTTTCTTTGGTGGTCAGAGTGATAGCTAGCACGCTTATGTCCTGCAATTTGCTTTTGGCATTTGTACAATAATTTATTGCACAAGAACTCTTTTAAGGATTCATTATAAACCTGGAGAACTAATTTTAATAGGGATCTACATGTAGCTTTTATTATTTTTGTTGTCTGAGGAACAAGCAATGACATTTAGTTAACACTTTAGGGAAGGTTGTTGACTTGAACCATAGCAGTAGTTTCATCATGTTAGTGCCCTGAAAACATTTACTAAATTGTTGAAGTGGAACTAATGCTCCTTTTGATAGCACAATAAAGGGGCCAGACTTATAATATACATAGTTTCGTGTATTGGGGGTGAAGAGTCAAAAGGCAGAAAAAAATAATGCTGACATTTGCCAAATTGCATTCATTGGGAAGTTTTTTTAATTAAAGTGATAGAAAGACAAAAAGTTTGAACACCATCTTAGAAGACACGTCAGAACATTGTTGGTAGTCATAGGTGAATGAGATTAGGATTTATTTACTTTATTCTCTGCAGGTTTCTTTGGCTAAGGAAGTGCAATAAAAGATGTGTTCGCTCAATATTGAAGGAAATAAATATATTAGTTTTGCTCAGGTATTGTATATTAAGTTCTAGGATTTTTACAATATTGAGGTATCCACAACATAGACGGGGCAAATATCGAATCTGGATTTTTTGTTTGTTTTGCTTTTTCTTTGCTTCTCCTTTTGGCCTGTAAATATTTTTTCCCCAATATTTACCAGTTAAGGGAAAAGCTACACTGCAGTACTTTTTCATTGAAATTGCAAGAAAATGGTTTCAGCAGCGCCCTCCCTGATCCCCTGCCAGCTGGAGGCAGGCAGCTGCCAGTTCCCTACCCCTCCAGCTGCCTCTAGAGATGTGCTGGATTTAGCAGAGGTGTGGTACCATGGTTGAGAGAGGCAACCGATGAGGATGGCATTGCAAATGCCTTCTGTGGTTTTGGAAAGCTGCACAAGAACAGTCTTTTCCAAGACTGGCTTTTACACCTGGAAATACTCTGACTGAAAGGAAACGTTCAGCAATTATATGCTCTATGTTATATTTATTCTTACGTTACGAATCTCATTACAAAGTTGTGTATGATATTTGGGATGCAGGAGGGAGTGTAATATTAATTAACAGTAGAGATGGCTCTGCTGCAAACAAACCTGGAGCTTTCTAAATGAGCATTTTCTGTACATAAACAACTATAAAAGGCAATCAGATCTACAATTGGAAGGATTGTTGGCCTTGAGTGATTATGTGTTCTTTAACAGAGAACACATATTTCGTTCTTGAGCATTTTTGTTTTCGACGGAGGTAATGATAAGCTCTCTTAAAAAGGATTGCATGCCTTGTACCGTGACTGGGACTAGAAATGAGGATGTGGGATCAGCTCAAAGGTACTTGTGTGAAAGTGATTCAGAAAATGGGAAGGTGAAACTAAGAGTAGTTATTCAGATGTGATTTTGGTGGGGGTGGCTCTCATTTTGAAACTGGGGGTTAGCTGAGGAGCCACAGAGTTTGCTAAATGTGTCAGTGGAAGCGTTAGGCGAAGGAGAGTAGGGAAGTCAAGACTGGCACGGATTTTGCTGTTTAAGTTTGGATAATGCTTTTTTTTTCCCTGTAGGCTGTTCTTTGTAGTTTTATTATTATAATGTCACTGTCCCTCTGATATATCTTCTTCCTTCCCCTGCCTTCCTGGCTGTGATACAGCAGCTGCACTCCATTCCTGCGTTGCTTAGATTGCCATACTGCTATTGAATAGATCTCTTCTGTGATTTTTCCAAATCTCCCTTTACCACCAGAAAGCTCATTGTCTGGAAAAATCCAGTCTTCTGTAGCTACCTGTGCTTCACCCTCATGTCTCTTCCTTTATCACCATCTTCTGTTCACAGTCCCTCATTCACCTCATCTTTACAACATCTCCTGATGCAAACATTAAATGTGGAAATAAGCAAAGTCTGTAACTGATAGAAAAACTCTAATTAGGAAGAAAAAACTGGCAGCAGGAGATGGGTGAGAAGAAGCAGTGATTGCAGGGAACCTTCTCACAGCTCTGCTTCTTAGCAGCTTTCACCTCAGCATCTTTTTAATATTCCCTTGCTGGTTCATCTGGAGAAACACTGCTGAGATCTGGGTAAGCAGAGGACAAAAAAGCATCTAAGGTCAAAACCCACTGGCATAAGATGTTTGAAGCTAAGAAGGCAGCATCAAATGATGGAAATAATTGGGTAGTTTCTTTGGCTTCTCTTTAGAAAATGAAGCCTTTCTCTGTGTTTAAAATTTGCAAGAGCCCTCTGCCTGAAAATATTTGTCTGGCTGTCTGGAATTCATAGACTGTGGTTCATTAGCTATTGAGACAGATAAACAGACATTTTAATGAAAATGTTTTAAAAGGTACATTTGATTTTAATGCATTTCCTAAGCATCAAAGGAAACACCTTAATAAGCAAATATTATAGATCTCTCTGTGTTCTGAATGTATCGTGTTAAATATTAAAACAAAATTCAGTCTTCAAAGTTTGAAAAAGAAATGTATAAGCCTCAATGTGACCTTAAATATGCCACTGCCATCAGTGCCTTTATGATAAACTGCCAAAAGCAATAATCTGTATGTGTAATCAGATATGGCCACAGTAACTGTGGAGTTAGATTTCTGCTTATGCAGAGGGCTCCATTCAATTCATCAAAAAAGTGGATTTAAAAGCAAAGCGCAATCTGTTAAGATGCAAGACCTGGCAAGTTTTGTGTTTCTTCAGTAGTATAAACCTGAACTGCTTTAGTTGATAGAATTAAACTTTTCCCTAGATGTCTGTGATATTACTGACTTTTTCAAGAGGCACCAAAAGCTGGCAAATGGATAAAAGAGGAAAATGTTTTTAAATACTTTGCTTTAACGTACAAAGGGGTGTGTGTGTGTGTTTGTGTTTGTGTGTGTTAAATGGATGTCTGCATATTGTTAGCTACTGGAATTGGCAAGTACTCATCTCGGTGAGTTTCATGTTTTTAACCAGGGTTTTAAGCTTATGAATTAGTTATGGAAGGGAAGAGCTGGAATCTGCAGAGGAAACTTCAGAGCTGCCTCTGTCTCAGTCTGGAGAGAAACCTGGGAGACATGGTTGCACCCAAGAATGTTTTTGTTTGTCTAAGAAGCTGAGACAAATAGCCTGCTAAATAAATAAGTGCATAGTCATTGGGATGGTAAGGAGAGCAGATTTGCTATATAAACCTGGTAGAGAGTGGGATGGTTGCAAAGGTGAGTCAGGTGGGGCTGGTGAGATTTCTGGAGGTCACCCGGGCAGATCTGTTATATGGGCCTAGACAAATAAGAAGGGTCAGCTCAAAATCTAAAAATATACGTGTTTTTAATCATACGTTTCAATTTCCATTGAAGTTGGTAAAGAGACCAATTTTCTCCTGATGTCCTTGACTGAGACAACAACTTTGCATCGGCTCCCTTAAGTGCATTACATCTCTGCTGCACCAGATCTCTGATCTGCTTTTCTTTTACTTACTTTATAAGAAGAAGTCATACTTTTATTGCTGCTTTGATTTGTAACAGGAACCTAATAATTATTTGATTTTCAAGATTTTGAAAAAGTTTGTCTCAAATCACACAACACTTCAGAATTTGGATTTGGTTTTTCTTAATTGCATGTTGTACAGAAAAAACATCTTTTGAAATTTTTTCAAAAAAAGGAGTGCTCTTTTGTGTTCAGCCTAGTACTTAGTATTATTAATTAATTTATGAAGTACAGACTGGCACAAATCCTTGTTTTCCTTTAGTTTTAACACTACCCATGATGGATAATAAACCTGTATGGCTCTTGAGCATTTTAAACGCTTCATTAAAAAAGTAGTTATCTTCCTGTTTTGAAAGGGTACCATGTTTATTTTAACAATATTGATTAATTAGGTTTCTGTTTAATGATGCATATGCAAGGTGGAGGATATCTAGCTGTGTGCAGTACAAAGCACTCATCGAAGTGAGGCTCGAGTTGAGTGCAGCAGATCCCTGCCTATACAGCTTGAACATAAGTATTTAAATCCCTGCAAGTTCAGAGCCTCATAGGCAAAACACAGGTGGGAGACGGGAAAATGTTGAAGTTTTGCACGTGGGGAAATGAGAGAGAGAGTTGGCTTTTTTAGAGGCAGGAATCATTATTTAAAAAAACCACACCGCCAAAACCCAAAGCCAACAGAAATGGGTTAGGGTAGGTGTGTGAGAATGCTCTGCGCTTCTTGTAGCTAATTCTGTCTAATTGAAGAATAAATTACTTCTTGTTTTCTAAAGAAATTTGGCAAACTGTCTGAATTGGCTATCATGAACTGTAAATTATCTGCTTCTTGGGGAGGTGTGCCTACCTATTTTGTATATGTTAAGGCAATTTAGGATTTCATGGTGTGTGAAAGCATTTGTAGGAGGACCTTGCAGATAAGAAACCATGATATTCAAAAGCTACTTTGTGGTTGATATGTTTTAAATTGTTGGAACTTATTTTAGAACAGGACTGATGAAGGCTGTCTGAAGATACCTGTGTGCATTACTATTTTTTGCACTGACCCTAGTCCTCGTAGAAATAGACTTACCCACAAATAGTGGTAGGTCTTTAAATTAAATGGGATAATCTCTTTCTGTTGCCTTAATCTTGTCCTTATGAGTTTGTATAAATTTGCTTCCTTCATTGTTATGCATCACACAAAAGGTACTAAAAATAACTGTTTAATTTTTTTTAGTGCAGACTGAAACAGAGATAAAAAGATAAAGTATATTTTGTTTTTATGTGACTCCTGCTGGGCTGATATTACTCCTTTTTAATGTCATTTTGTGTCAACATACCCAGCAAAAGCTGTAGGACCTTAAATACCACCCACACAAATAGTCTCTGATTCCTGTAAGGAGTCATTTTCCTTAAGTATCTATCCAACAGATGGATCACATTTTCCTTCTATGGCAGAAACAGTTAAAGTGGGATGGAGCCACAGGAACATCATATTACAATGTAGTTTCAATTCGTTTTACTTGCTATCTTCCTGTTACTTGCATAGCATCTTGAGACATTAATGATCTTCCCTTTTTAGTAGTCATAAAAATTTTCATACTGTGTTGTGTTTTCCTTTGTTTTAAAACTCTTGCCTGGCTTGGAAACTTAATATGAAGGACTTTGGTCTGACCAGCCATTCTGAAGTTCAGATAAGAATGGGAAAGAGCTCTGTTGCTGGGCTGAATCATTCTTTTGGCAAAAAGTTCATGGAAAAACAGTCATACAAGCTTCAACTTTTTAAATACATGCAAGATTCTATGATAATAATGCATGGAAAAATGGAGAAGAGAGTTACTGCTCTCTAACTTTGCTAGGTACATGCCTGAATAGTTATTATGCCATTTGTATAGAACTTTGTTGAATAAAATTGTGTTAGTTTTTTTCCGTGTCAGGATACCATATATGCAGGCTGCCTGGACTTGCTGAATTCACTTCTCTTTTTAGCCAGCAAAACTGCAAAGACCTGATGTTGAGAACGGGTAGTGTGGTCTTAAAGACTAGATTGTGACATAGTTTTTTCATGGGAGGTGGGACTAAAGCTGAGGTGACAAGCATTGCATAGTAAATAAAAAGGAAGTCTTGCTTTTTAACCTGTCTTGTGGCTCTGTAACTCCTCTGTTTTCTTGCCAAAATTCATTTGCTACTAATTTAACTCCAAGGATCTTGGCAAGCTTTGGATTTTAATTTTTTTTTTCTTTTTGACAAACAAATTCCCCCCAACTTTTTGATTGCGATTACTGCCTTTGATGGATTAACAGTGTACATTCCTGCAGCTGCTTTGGGTATTTTTAATATGTTTCAAGATTAGCAGCATGGAGGCACTACACTTCATGTAGTTTCTAACCCTCCACTGTGTGTTAACTCTGTACTGTTGAAACTGGTATTAGTTAAACATAAATTAGTCTACAGCCTGCCACTGTGGATCTTGTAAGTTAGCATTTAATATACATGCTAGTTAAATAGACAGCAGTTTTCCCAAGACAGAAAGACTCTTTATGACTAAATAATTGCCAGGGCCTAATACTTACATTATAGAATCATAGAATGTTTTGGCTTGGAAGGGACCTTAAAGAGCACCTAGTTCCACCCCCCTGCCATGAGCAGGGACACCCTCCACTACATCAGGTTGCTCAAAGCCCCATCCAACGTGGCCTTGAACACTTCCAGGGATGGGGCATCCACAACTTCTCTGGGCAACCTGTTCCAGTGCCTCACAACCCTCATCATAAAGAATTTCTCTCTCATATCTAATCTAGTTCTACCCTCTTTTGGTTTAAATCTGTTACCCCTGGTCCCGTCCCTACAGGTCCTGGTAAAAAGCCTCCATCTCTCTTAAAAGCCCCCTTTAAGTATTGAAAGGCCGCAATAAGATCTCCATGGAGCCTTCTCTTCTCCAGGCTGAACAACCCCAACTCGCTGAGCCTTTCTTCACAGGGGAGGTGCTCCAGCCCCCTGATCATCTTTGTGGCCCTTCTCTGGACTCACTCTGACAGGTCCATGTCCTTCTTATGTTGCCCCAGAGCTGAACACAGTACTCCAGGTGGGGTCTCACAAGAGCAGAGTAGAGGGGGAGAATCGCCTCCCTCGACCTGCTGGTCACACTTCTGATGCAGCCCAGGATACAGTTGGCTTTCTGGGTTGCAAGCGCACATTGCCAGGTCATGTTGAGCTTCTCATCAACCATATATACACTGTTGCTCCTTGAGAGATAGGCCCAAGTTCAGATCTTATTCCAGTGAGATCCAGTGATGGTACTAGTAATGCCATCTGGTGAAAATGAGAGGAGATCTGAACTCTTGATCCTTGATATGTAAAGGAGGGCACATGGTGTATTGGAGCATGCTCACCTTGCGGGGGGAATATACAAAGGGTGGGAATTAAGTGCTTAATGACGAGTTGCTTGGGATCAGAGCTGGGGCATGGCTAACTGGAGAAGAGAAAGAGGAGCGGAGAAGGAAGTGAAAAAGCTCAGAAATTCAACCACACGGCAAGAAGGATGTGGGGAAAGACTTCAGTGGAGAACAATCAAATGGTGGGTTACATATTGTGCCATGTAACTATATATTAATCAAAAGAGATGGAAAATCTGGAGCATGGATACCTGCGGCACGCTGGAGCGTGGAATCATTGCACACTAATGAGGGATTAAGTACTGCTCCACAGTCATCTGATAGAGGGGGGAACAACAATACTGAGAGGTGGTATTTCTATCATCTTAGTATTTCAAGTAAGACTAGAAGATCTGAGTTTTGCTTTTTTTTTTTTTCCCCCCAAAGCTTTTAAATCTTTGAAAACATCTGGACTTCAGTGCAGTTGCTTCTTGTACAGCTGAAGTGAACAGTATCCATCTCCTATAGAAACATAGGAGAGACCATAATAACTCTGTTGCCACACTCTCTTCATTTTCAGTAATGCTTGAGACAATATCTCCAACCCATGAGGCTTTTTTGGAAATGTCTTTTTAATACATTTTACCAGGAAATAAGTTTGTGGAAGGAAAAAATGTAAAGAGGAACTACTTCAGGATTTTGCAAATTTACCTCTAGGAATATAATATCCTCACTCGATGTTCTTTGAAAACTAGAGAACTAGACTGAAAATCTCTTTCGTTTGTAAACATCTCCCTATCATTAGCACTGGGACACCCTAGAGCCCGTTTCTTACTGACAAAGCATAGTCATCATGTTTCTTCATTGCTCCTTGAAAAGCTACTTGGGGTCTAGAACTGCTGTTGTGAGGTGTTGGCTGGCCACCACTGATGTTTATAATGTGCATTTAACCTATTTTGCACTACCACCATCTCATTTTCTTTTATTATTAGCTCCTTAGTTTCCCTTGGGGGAAGGCAAAAGAAGGTGCAGATAAATTGAAGGTACAGATGGATTAACTGTCATTTATAAATATCTTTCTAGAAGTGTGCTTGCTTTTCTGTTCTGCAGCTCTATATGGAATTACTCTCCCATCTTGCTAGTGCATGAAGTGTGACTATGCAGTGTCCCGCTGTAGTAGCAATGCATAATGCATGAGCTTCGCCTTAAAAAGTTCCTTTGCATTAGAAACAATACACAATTACACATTGCTTCAAATGGTGTAACGGGATTGAGGGCAAAGAAAAGAATCTATTTGGAATAACTTCATTTCCTAAAATATTTGTTTACAGTATGAATTTCAATAATTAATGTACGGATTAAAGTATTTTGCTTATCTTCTTCTTCCAGCAGTAGGGTCAGCACCTATAGCTACACAGAAGGAAGCCAGAAAAGCTTCCAGACGCAAAGCTGACAAGTACAGTGCTTCTGCTGCAGCCCCAGCATATGCTGCAAAACTCCATACATTACTGCACTAATGGGAACGTGGTTGTTTTTTCTGGCCAGATCACCGGTGTGCTGTTTAGGCTATCTTTTTCTCCTGAATGTAATTTTTTCCTTTTGGTATTACAGAATGTGCATGCCAAAGCCTTTGTGTAGCTTTTAATGTAATAGGAATTGTTCATGTTTCCTTTTCTGTTATAAAGCTTGTTTACCTTCAGGAGTCAGCTAAGCCATTTGTGAACTAGAATCTCCTTGTTTCTCTGTAGCAAATTCCTTAGTAGCTCTGTTGTGTATATTGGTGTTGCAGTACATTAACTCGAAAACTGTGAGCTTTTAAGGCTAGAGACTTGATAGTGCTGTTGGGCTATTTTTATTGTTTACACAAATATAAGTAGAAGTTGCAGGTAGGCACAATTTTCTCTTAAAAATGTTTTTCTTAAGCCCTAGATTTTGAAAACTTTGAAATGCATAACATTTTTTCCTTCTTCTAGAGCAGTAAAATAGGATAAGATTCTTAGATTAACCTCTTTTATAGGTTATTACCAGGAAGAATAAAATCCAATGCCTCTTAAAGCAATGGAAAAACTCTTCATATGGATGGATCTTCTAAAATCTTGAATACACACAAAAAAGCAAGCAAATGCTTTGCAAGTATGGAAGTGTTAAATTTATATTACTTTGTCCTGCATCATGCACATTAATTTAAACATAAGATCATGGCAGATTTATCATAAATAGACTCTATTAATTTTATTTGCATGACTAAACACTGAAGTGGTATGAAAACTGCTTGGAGAAATGCAAGAAGATGATGATTAGAATAATCGATTCCCCAAGAGGAAAACATGAAAAATATTTGTGCTTAACCGGAAAGGTCTAAAGGTAATTCTGGAGATGGGGAAGAATATGATTGTCTTGGAGATGCCTACTCCTAAGAGAAAGATGATTGAGAACTACGAATACATTTAAAATTTATGAGGGCACAAAAAACATGAGCCCCAAACCCGTTTCCATAAATGTATAGATAAAAAGCAACTAACATGTAATATCCACATAGTAAAGCAAAGAAATTGCACACTGCCTTGCTGTGTTGTAACTGAACCATGGTGTTGGATTTATACCTGGAATTACTCAACTTCACTTGGAGCATCCCAGTTTTCATTGGTAAAAGGGATTAACAAATAGGAGAGAGAGAAATGAGAGATTCAGAAATAGATGAGGGACTCATTCATTATAAGGTATAGTTAAAACAGATAAATATAGATTTGGTGGAAGTCTGATAAATTATTAGGATGAAAATATAATAAATCCAAAAGCATATAAATAATTGAGACCCAATCTACTTATTCTGTCTCAGGTGAAAGGAAATTATTTATGTTTGTGAGCAGCAAGCATGTTTTTGAAAAACTACATTTAAGTGAATAGTCTTATGGCATTATTTGTGTGGACTACGGGTGTGCGTATAGGCTTGTAAGATCAAGCTGTTAGTTTTTCTATGCTAATTAAATAAAGACTCATGAAATGTAAGCACACATGTAGTGTACATATGGCCTCTGATATGGTCCAATCAGTAAAGATACTTCCTAGTCAGAATTGCATTGTTACCCCCATTTCTCCCCCAATATAGAAGCCCTGAAACAGCACAGAGAATGAGAAAACCATGCTTGCAAGAAGCACAATTTAATGCCTGCCAAATTTGTATTCTATCCTGTAAGTTTGTGCTCTTTCTGGAGGCTTATATTTAAGTATCTTTTTAGTATGTCTGGATATTTTTATGTATTTGTACATCTTAGAATCATAGAATCGTTTAGGTTAGAAAAGACCTTTAAGATCATCAAGACCAACCATCAACCATGCCCACTAAACCATGTCCTGAGGTGCGTTGTCTACATGCTTTTTGAATGCCTCCAGGGATGGTGAATCCACCACTTCCCTGGACAGCCTGTTCCAATGCCTGACAACCCTTTCAGTACAGAATTTTTCCTAATATCCAATCTAAACCTCCCCTGCTGCAACTTGAGGCCATTTCCTCTCGTCCTATCACCAGCCACCTGACAGAAGAGACCAGCACCCACCTCACTGCAACCTCCTGTCAGGTAGTTGTAGAGAGCGACAAGGTCTCCCCTCAGCCTCCTTTTCTCCAGGCTAAACAACCCCAGTTCCCTCAGCCGCTCCTCATAAGACTTGTGCTCCAGGCCCCTCACCAGCTTCGTTGCCCTTCTCTGGACACGCTCCAGCACCTCAATGTCTTTCCTGTAGCGAGGGGCCCAAGACTGAACACAGTACTCAAGGTGTGGCCTCATCAGTGCTGAGTACAGGGGTACGATCACTTCCCTGCTCCTGCTGGCCACATTATTTCTGATACAGGCCAGGATGCCGTTGGCCTTCTTGGCCACCTTGGCACACTGCTGGCTCATATTTAGCCAGCTGTCAACCAGCACCCCAAGGTCCTTTTCTGCCGGGCAGCTTTCCAGCCACTCTTCCCCAAGCCTGCAGCGTTGCATGGGGTTGTTGTGACCAAAGTGCAGGACCCGGCACTTGGCCTTGTTGAACCTCTTACAATTGGCCTCAGCCCAACGATCCAGCCCATCCAGATCCCTCTGTAGAGCCTTCCTACCTTCATCTGAACTAGAAGAATTAGCAAAAAGTTCACATCTCAGAAAAGAAGAAAACCCCTCCTTTGTCAGAGATTTTCACATTTTTCCTGTTCAGTAACTTGGTATAAGCATGATGTTCTGAGGCTTATGTCATTCACCTATCTTTTTAATGCATATATATGCATCAAAAGGCAGTTAGAGATAGACATAAAACTCTGATATGGCACATATAGTTTTGTTCATTTCATTTTATTACAATGTGATCCCAATACCGTACAAACTTACATTTGCTTTGTAAGGACCCTATCCATTAGGCAGTGGGTTTTTGAGCTGAAAGAACCATTTTTAAAATAAAAAGAAAAATAATAGCCCTAGTGTTAGATACACTGTATTTGCAGCATTATGTCTGAGTTCATGACACATCAGAACAATTACGCTTATTATCGTCCATTACACAAGTAGTAGTATCTTTGTGTAAAGAGTCTGTCAGGCACAGCTTAAATCTCTGCACGCTTATTTTTCATCACAGACAGCTAAATTCTATTTCAGCTAGAAACTTTTCCAGTCAAAGAAACCCAATACCTAGAAATTCCCCAAAGTTAACCAAACCGTAAGTGTGTAGCTGTGTTTTATTGTTCAGATCAGTGTATAGGTTGCATGTGAGTAACCTTACTGGATTAGAGATGATTATGTGCTAAGGGAAAATATTAATGAGTATAAAGCTAGATCAGAAGATATTTGATATGCTTTAGGATAAATTTTATTAAAGCATCATATCTCATTTAACAATTAGAGCTTATAGGTAGGTATTAGTTAAAACTTTACAGACTTTGAACAGTCAGCTCCATGGTTATTTCAGGATAATTATGTAATCTTTTGAAGTAAAATTACAAAAAAGAATGCAACTTTTATTGCAAAAAGCGAATGTCTTAAATGGAAGGTTTGGGATTTCTGCCTCGATATCCTCATATAAAATGTATTAAAATGAAGTTCTAGAAGTCACCACAGAGTTCTGCCATGGCTATGAAAAAAAGAAATCCTCTTTCCAACAAGGAGCATGGCATTGAAGTAAGTAAGGTATTACAACTTGAAACAGAAGACTTTATGATACTATTTTTTCTATATACTTAATATTGGCAAAATGTACTAGCGATCAATATGCCAAACAGGTAGTGTACCTTAGTCCTGACTAGGAGTTTGATCTTCATAGTCGAGGAAAAGAGTTTAGCTTTCATAGCGATATAGTACTTTATTTTCCTTTGAAATTACCAATTGGGCTGGCAATTTTCATGATAAATTTTTGAGGAGTTATGTGGCCACTAATACAATATATCTCCAATGATGAATGGACCTGAGAGTATCACTGGTGTCACATGATCTCTCTCTTCATTATGAAAAATTATAAGGAATCCGTATCTTGGAGTAAACAAAAACATAGTTCTTACTTGTAGGACTCAAATCATACTTCATAGTTATGGAATTTGTAGCGCACAATGCCTCAGATTGTGCAACTGAAACATGATTTTTTGTTACTTGCTTTTCTGCCCATTGTTTTTGGTATACAGATTGGAGTCAATATTTAACCAATATACAGTGTTCCTACCCAACGAATTTTTAGTGTAATGCAAATAGTTGCAGTTGCTGACTTTCTTACATCTCATTGAAGTATTTTGAAAATATTTTGAGATTTCTACCTCTGCACCAATCTATAGTTGTACTGCTTCTATTTTTTTAAATAGTCAGCTTGGACTTGTTTAACTGCATTAACTGGAATTTTTACTTTAGGATCATTTTTTTCAACTTATGAACAAATATTTACCATTTTGTATGATAATATAAGTCTTTGTGACTGACATGAGTGGTAAACAGCTGGCTGGTGGTACAGTAAGAATCTTTATGTGTGTGTGTGTGCATGCAAAAATACATACAATACATACATGCACATCCATAGATACATATATATAGATAATTTTGAACAGTGGTCAGGTTATCACGGGGAAATGTTTTGGTATCTAATAAAGCTGACAGGTGTTTTAGTATTAAAATTCTCTAACACATAAATCACTTAAACATGGGTGTACTGTCAAACGATTCCACAGCTCTGTGGATATTTGGTCGTATCCTTCCATTAATCTTGCAAGGGATACTTCTTTTTAGGTGGGGATCAGAGTGATGTTAAGAAAAATGTGTGAGTGATAATCAATGTTACTTCTTGGCTGTAAAAGTAATCATATTTCTCTCATGTTTACATTGGAAAAGGACCCTATTCCACCTTCACCCAAAGGTGAAAGGAAAGAATTCATGCTGGGCTTGGAAAGGACTATGGTTTTTTATCCTAGCTACTTAAAACACTAATTATGTGGAAGTCTCCATGGGAAGTACAAGCAACTGGAAAGCTTTTCCCTTAAGCATGTCCAGAGTCTTGTCAAGCCAGCTATTTCCCACTCTTGTTAGTAAATTTAATCAGTCAGGTTTTGTTTACTCTTTGAATATTAAATTTCAGATAGGGTTTCTATTCTATTGATTTCATACGTACACACATGGATAAAATATCTATATGTGTGTTTAGGGACGCGTATTTATAAAAATTATGGGCCGCGAAATACGATATGCTGCAGTATGCAGAATAATGTAGTAATGTTTGTACTTCTCAAAATTGTTTTTTAGAAAGAGATAAGAAGACACTGTGCTGAAAAGTGGAAAAGTTATTTAATATTCCTGTTTACCTGTTTCATTAAGCTCATTTGTGTATGTTTGATACTTTAGTTCTTTTTACTCTTAAGTCCTTACTCCACGTCCTGCCTAACAGGACTCTCCTGGTTGGACTAAATTGGTCTTCATTTTGAAAGTTGCATGTTTTCAGGATCTGAAATTTCCTTAACAGTAAGCTCGCTTTTGTTGCATTGGGAACAGGACTGGGAGCCTCTGCTTCCCTGTCTAGAGAGCATATTTGGGGAATAAGAGGAAACAAAATCCCAGCACTAGAGTAAGATCTCACCTCTAATAACATCCAGAGCAACACACACTGAGTCTTTCCTAATGCATGTGTTTTTCTGGGAAATCTTGATAGCAGGCCAGCAGAAAAAACTCCCAAAGCTGTGAAGAAAACCCAGCTTTACTATAGTGTGCATAAGAGATTTCCTGATGAAGCTGGAGAGGAGTTGGAGAAATTATTTCTTGCTGTTGTCCAGATCACTGTTCAAAGAGACTTCAGCTTAAAGTAAGTTTCTTAGCTGCTCAATTCGATTTACTTTCTGTAAAGGTCCAATTAAATTTTTTCCAAACATATTGTATTTACTTCATAATAAAGAAAGCAAACACACAAACAGAAGTCAGGTTCTAGCTTTTTATTTGAACAAGGAAAAAGTTCTCTTAAAATGTTTTTTATTTTAAAAACTGTTTATGTAATTGAGCGTATATTTTTGGAAATACTACGTATAATACGTATATTATTTCCCTGTGTTCAATATTGCATGGTGCAATTCGGTCAAAATGGAATTGTTTAAAAGATTCAATTTTCTGCACACTCTGCTTCTTTTTCTTTATTTTTTTTTTTTCTCCTGAATGTGTTCTGTTAGAAAGACACAAAGTCTTTGCTTTGAATATTTTCATGCATTAACATAATGGGTGATCTGGACCAGTTTTCTGCACAATAAAGAAAAAAAGCCCCAAACCCTGGCATTAATTTCACAAATATTAAATATTGATATATTCAACTACTTACAAAGAATGTCATTCCTGCTGTTCATTACTGTATTTTTTCAAATATGGCTTTAAAAAACACAGAAAGCCCTCCCAATATTTCATGCTCACTTGAATTTTTTTTTTCTTTGAAACTATACAAACTTGTTTGTATCGTCAGAGTTAATCTAAGGGGACTTAACTTTGCTTAGTTATTATTTTATTAATCTGTAATACTAATCTAAAGTTAGTTAAATAAGATTTATGAGTTACTGAGGAGTTTTTATATTAAAGGTATATTTGGTGCAGATCCTTTAAAAGTAAATGTGGATATTTTTATAACTAGATTAGAGGGAACCCAGACTTTCTTTGAAGCCTGAAAGTAGAAATCCCAGAATGACAGAAAAGTCTTTAGAGGGGGGAGGAGGGTAGGGGAGGAGAGGAAATACCTTCATAAAATCTGAAGAACACATTCCTGTTCTCTGATAATAGATGCCATACCACAAGGTTTGCCAGATTTTAGCTAAGCTGATAAGAACAGTGGAGTGGGGAAAAAAAAAAGTTAGAAACTCAAGCAAATATTAATGATTTGACTAGCACATTTATAAATGAGGAATTTTACATGTGTGAGTGAAATTCAAACAAGAAAAACTAGTGAATTTTGTCTAAGTGGTGTAGTAGCAGATCAACATAGCTGACCTGAAGGTCATTTTAACATTTGTATAGCTAATATTTTCTACTCAGGAGGGCCAGACATTTAATCCATGACAAGAACAGTGCAGATTTTGTGCAAGAAAGTGATTGCAGCACTGATTTCTAACATTTTTCCAAGAAAATTTATTGAAAATAAATATTTTTTTTTACTTAGTAAAGTATACAGATTAACAGATGTATTATTAGAAATAGGGGAAGAATCCTCTAGACAGATACCACAGGCTTCTAGGGAACAAAAAAGATATATGCATATATGTATATAAATATAACATCAGTACGTACTTACACACACACAATTAGATGCGATTGCCTGTGCCTGGTGCATAGCTAGTAATTGGCTAATCAAAAAGATTCCTAAGCTTCCAGTTCAGTAAAGATTACCTGGATGATGATTACCATATATTCTTTTCTTGCTTTGAACAATTTAGTTTTAAATCCAAGGAAAAAAAGGGATTATTTTTTTCATGAAATTTCCACCACTTCTTGATTTAGCTAGTATATATCTTTCTCTGTCATTAACAAATCCGGATATAGGAGAAAGCAATTAGGAAACAAAAAATAGTACTTTAAAAGATAAAAACTAAAAGAACACTTAGGTACTGTGAAGATCATATTTAGGGCAGAATACCTAAAGAATTCCTAGTTTTATTTAAACCAGTTTTCTAATCCCCTGCTAGGGCAATTCATACATAAATGGTAAAAGGACATGAGTTCTATTTTTGGGTCTGCAGTCATATTTGAAATGAATCATATTATTCCCCTGTCTCATTTTCCACATTTCTAAATAGGGATAATAAGATTTATCTGCCTTGGCAGAACATTAAAGACAATATAAAGCTCCAAATTATTAATTCTTATTAACACACGCACATGGACACCTAAGCAAAGGAGATCACATTCTGCTGGTGAACCTAAAGTAGGATACTGTCCAAGTGTCACAGAACTAAAATCTTAATCTTTGTGGAGAAAATTTAAAAAGCATGGATTTGCGCATATTTGGATTGTATTTGAGAGAGAGAAATTAATTTATTTTGAGGCAGTGTTCTTCTGACACACCGAGGAGACAGAACACAAAGAGGGTAGTAGCATGGTCATGGAAACCCTTATATGACAAAGCTGGCTTTTTAAGAGCTGTGTTACACGAAGAGTCCAATTGGGAAGACCTGGAAGTCCTTCCAGCTCTTTGGTCCTGCTGTGGGCAGCAGCCGTCTCCTGACTCCTCATTTACTGTAACATGGACCCACATTAGTGTCCTCTGTATGTGCTGTGGTTCCCATGAGAAGGAAATCCAAGTACCTTACCTAGAGAGGTGCTCCAGGCGTGGGCCCAGTCTCGACGGTCCAGGAGCACAAGCATTTACACTTGCCAGCAGTTGACAGACAGCCCAGGAAAGTACTACTTGGGTTACAATAATTTCCCATGCTTATCATAGTGATGAGTATAACAACTAACAGAAACAATATAACGCTGTAATATGATTATTGACAAAGAAGTAAGTATTTACAATATTAAGCAGAATAAAGTTTTAGCCTTTATTTTTTAAATCATAAAAGCTTACAGAAATAAGATACAGGGATTACTTTGAATTACATGCATTTCTATAGTGTTTTGTAACTCAAGCATTTATATATTGTGTGAATATATGGGAACTGGAAAATGAAAGGGAGCAAAGCCATTAATCAGCTTGCTAATGTGTTTTCCTTATCAGGCTGAAAGAAATGCTAAGAACAAGCAGGTAGCATACATTATGAAAAAGAGATGGAGTGTCAGATACAGCTTTGTGAAGTAAATCTGTGCAGTGGGAGAGATTTAACTTTTCCCAATATAAAATTCCCAATTCTATAAATAACATGGTAAGAAAATACTCGTGTGTATAATGACCTGGTACACATTTCTGAATCTAATGCATGTTCTCAGGTGACATTAGGCAGGTAATGCAAATCTCCTGTATCATCAGTATGTGTATACCTCAGCAGTAACCTATAATCTGTTCCCTTCTCAGCCATTTCATTACCCATATAAAAAATACAGTATTTATCCTCCTTTGATGTGTCATGTTACCTGCTTCCAAACACTTGCAGCTGCTTGTTTCAAGCTTCCAGGCAGTTTTTAAAGCAATCCTGAACCTTAGCACTGTGGGGTCTAGTATGAAGAACCAATTCTCTCTGTGTTTTAACCACTACCTAGTCTTGTGTGGTGTCTTTAAACGCTGCTGTAACAGAAATAAGAATAATCGTATTGCTAAACTTGACCTTTTTTTTGTAATTCCTAACGTGACCATTCTTTAGGTCAATTTAATGTTAACAGCTACTTAACTTTGTTTGACAGTTGTATAGTTTTGCATCTTGTCATCTTAAGCCTTAATTTGGAGTGCAGATAAATCTCAAGGGCCAGAAGGGGATTCTGTCCCAATATAATAATGTAGCTGTGATTTAACTAGTCACCTTTTGTCATTGACTTTCAACTTCACGATTTGTACAGCTGTACTGTGAGAGTAGAAAAGACACCATTTGATGATGACTGGGATGCAATACATAGAGTGAATGCTTAGCTAAAACCGCTTTTTTTTTTGTGCCATGCATCATTGGGTATTGAAGTAATTAATGATTGCACAATAGAATGACAAGTTCGCTCCAGGTTTGATGTACAGCTCTCTTCAGTCTATTTGCATAAGTTGACTTTCAATGAATGACAGCAGCAGTGTCCCACAGGAGACTGATGAGACTCATTTCTGTTGCAACTTTGGGCCACGTAGTGAGATAATCTGCTTTGGATCATATATAGGTATTATTTGCTTCATCTGCATTTTGCAGCATACTCTTTGGAAAGAAGCCATCTGTGGATCTGGAGCTTTCTGTTGTTATACTGTTATTAAATTTGGTTTCACATGTAGAGTCTTCTGGTTCACCTCTGGGATATTGTTATTGACTGTGCAAACTGATCTCCTTAGGCCAGAAAATGCATCTTTATAGAGCAATGCTTGATTTGATCTCCAGAGAAGGCTTCTTGCAAAAGCAAGTGAATTAAAACAAAGTGCATGCTGACAAACTCAACATACAAAATACAGGAATGGAGCTGGAGAATTTATTATAACATATATCTTTCTTTCTCTAGTTTATTTATATTTTAGAAATTATTAAAAATTGTATTTATGGTTCCTGTTGTGTTAGTTTTTATCATCTTTACGTAGAGATGGTTCTACAACAGACTTGTAGATTTCATGGACTGTGAGGCCATTGTAATTGATTATGATGGACAGCCTGTCTTCTAGAATACCCATCTGACATGTAGCATATGTATGTTCTTGTATGTTGTTTACCTGAACAACGTATAAATTAAAGGGACATTCTATTAAATTAAAAAAAAAACACCTTTATTAATGAGTGCCCAAGTAAGATTTAGTTCCATCAAAAGTAATAAATTAAAAGAGAGCATATAGTAAGTACCTCAAACTGGCTTGAATAAATCTGATTCAGTACTTGTCTTGAATTTCTAAGAGTCCATTAATTTCTTTCAAAGAAAACATATACATGAATACACTAAGGGTCTGCATAGAAAACCCAAATCATTGCTACTCTGTTGGAAACTATAATTGTATTAATAATTGCTTTGAACCTGCATAATCATTTTAATTTTAGTGCTGTAGAAGAATTTGCTAGTCACCTTTGTTGATGCAAAAAGAGAGATACTACTTATTTTATACTGTGAGATAACCTTTGCTGGTTTGTCAGGAACAGCAAACACAGTGATGATATGAAGTTCTTTGGAGATGTGAGGGTCCTTGAGCCAAATGTTTAAACTGCCCAAAGCATCAGATATGCTTACATTAGTACCCAACTATTTCATTAAAACCCTGAGGTGAGAATTTCAAATTATTTGCAATCTGCAGCTACTTTCAAGGTGATAACTTGTGAAGACCTGGTGAAATAATAGCATTAATTACTGAATAGTATAATGGAAATCAGAATATGTAATGAATATTATTCTTACTTGTGCCCTACATCCACCAGGAACTGTTGGCAAGGATGCAGGGGAGGAACAGGTTAAAGGTATTGATTTCTTCTACCTGGACCTCTCATATAGTTGAGAGCATACTCAGGAATGCCTTAAACTGCATTGGCTAGGAGTGGTTCCTTGGTGCTTGGCACCTGTTCTGCAGAAGAAATATGTGAGTGAGTCCTAATCTGCTGGGTGCCATTGTGGGATGGTGGTGGGAGGAGGAGCTCTGTCAGTCTTTCATGCCTGAGGAATTTCCACTTTGCTGTTGCCAAAGCTATTGATGTTGTGGTTGGTGCCTTCAGGTAGAGAAAAGTAACTGTAGGCATGGAGAAAAACATGGTCCAGTGTCCAAGCAAACGATTAGTTACAATCTTCGCTCTTGAGTGCAAGCCAGGACAAGATGGTGAAGGCATGCAAGAAACGAGTCTCGGAGCTTATCCTGAGTAAGCACATGGCAGTAAGCTTCCAGGCTCCCACTGATATTAACAGCTGAGCTATAAAAATGACTTTCAGTTTAAATCCAGGCTCCCCTATTGATTTCCAGCTTGATTTTTATATGAAAGTCATATCTCTCTCTTATCAGCTTCATGCAGCTCTAGTTGGTTTGGCACTTTGTGATGTTCTTGACATTGTTCAGAGAGATGTTAAGTTAAAGATGAACAGCTTCCTTGACCTGAAATTTAAACAAGAATGTGACAGTCCTGGAATTTTACTTAAGGCTTAGAAACATGTCTTCAAAAGTACCTGAAAACTGCCTTTTAAGAAGCACTTCAGACAAGCCCATTGCTAGCAGTGACTATTTAATAATTTGGGAGCAAATATTAACTGCTCAGTATTTTGATAGACACTGTTCAACTAGAGAACAAAAATGATTTAGGAAGGAGATTCTTATGCTAATCTGAAGTCTGTGGGAAGCTTTTCTTCCCCTGCCCTGCCCCGCCCCACCCCACAAGGTTTTTTCATTTCACAGAAATATATGAGTTGATGTGGGTGCCTTTTACACATGATGGAATGAATAAACCTGTAGATTTCACAGTCATTCTGTCTGAATTAGCATCAGCTGTGTGTTTTTGCAGTTGTTAAAAGAAACAGTGATGATGGAGTTAGAAGAAATACTGGATGGTGAAAGTATAGTGTGGTCCCATCAAAGAAAAAGAAGGTATGTTAAGGCAAGATTATTCCCCAGAAGTTTCTGGGCAGAGGTTTTATATGGGGACTGGTAATGGCTGGGGATGTTACAAAGAGCAGAGAACGAATGATAAACCTATTATTTTTTTGTCATAATTGAAGTGCTTTTCTCCAACAAGTCACTGTCCAAAGCCTGAAGTCACTATTACGAGTTTGTATCCCCTTTTTGTAAAGGGTTATTGCTTGTTGTCCAACTGACAGTTAAAATTGGCCGGGAACTGAAAACTAAAAATAGGAAGATATATCAAGAAAAAAGACATATAAGCTTTTAAGACCTTTGAAATGGCAAGATAGGGGAGTTTTCTGAGGAATGGACTGGGAAAATGACTGCAAATTGGAAAAAACTGGCTTGTGTGGTAATGTCTCCTTTCTCTGCGATTATTGTTTTGAGGTAGTACTTGAATCTGGGGCTCAAAGGAGTCTATAGACTCCTTTCTGGTCCTTTGCGTCACAGTAACTTTGCTAGCTAGGACTTTACTGTTAGGAGAATATAAAGAGCCTTCATTGAGCTACTTTCAGGTCTTGTGAATTATTGCCTTGTGATCATATTTCCNNNNTGCAAAGAAAAAAAGTTTTTCTGACCTTAATGGTGATTAACAATTTTGATTTTTTTTTTTTTTTTTTCCAGTATTTCCCTTGGAATTTAAAAGTAGATTGCTGGGACATGCAAAGAGGAGACAGGAATTATGCACCTGAATTAAATAAATGGAAAATCTGGAAAAAAACCCCTAACCTTGCTTTGATGAGCTAATTAATCTTAATTGGTTTGCAGACAGCTTTTTTGGGGAGTAAGGGGTGGATAAAAATTATG
>VYZV01012519.1:1916-15566 GCA_013401275.1 Pandion haliaetus | reverse complement strand
GAAGTTTCATGCCCTGTATTTTCTTTCTTTAGTAGAGGCAGTTCATAGTTATACTTTGGAGATATTTGTTTGTATCTGTTTGTCTGTCGATTTATAGATGGGCATCTTTTTTGTATATAGATAAACTACATAATGAAGGTTAATTCAAATAACACTGGGTTTAGGTGGTAGTGAGTTCTTAAGTAGCTTTTATGTCTTGTGAAAAAATTGCACGGGTCCAGCTCTTGTGGCAGTTACAGTCTCTGGGGAGTCTTTGCACAAATAAGCAGACCGAATTCTTAATTCAGTAGAGAGCAAGCACAGCAAGAGAAGCACTTGGATGATCCAGTTCATTGTATCCCTGTTGCTAAGCAGACAGGCTTTTGTACCAGTTGGAACATTTTCAGGCTCTGTGGCTGCATTCCTAGATGAGCTGCAATAATTAAATGCGAAAGCAGTGATTTCCAGCATTGCTTGCCAATTCCAGTTTTATAAAAAGGGGCAAAACCATCTGATCAGCCCTAGACAGAAACAGAAATCTGTTTGACCTATAATTATGTGCCAAACCAATAGTGGTGTGAGTTTAAAGAAACAAAAACATAAAAATCCTCTGAGAGGAGATATTCCTTTTTGGTAGGCAATACCCTGGAGGAGGAAATTCCCTTTAAGTGACTCTTTTTCTGTTGGTAAGTTGTTTTTTTTGTTTGTTTGGGGTTTTCTTTTAACCTATTTCAAGACTCTCTGAACTTATCATTTTGCTAGGCACTGAATAAATTCTTTTTATGTAATGGATAAGGCTAGGTATTATCTGTAATCTGCTGGTTTTCCAGTTTGTTTGTCTCTTCAGCTCTTTCAGCCATCTCTGCTAGGAACTGAATAACAACAGAGAGAGAACTGAACTTTTTACTGCTTCTCAGTTGACAGCTGCAGGGGCGGAGAAGTGGCAATAATAAACTTCTGGGTTTCATGTGAGTGAAAAAACCTATACAGTCATTTTCTACCCATTTGGATAGACTCTGTGGAAGCAACACAGCGCTATTGGTGATTCTTGTTGCTAAATGCTTTGGAAAGGTCTGATAATACGGGTATTGGTACCACTCAGAGAATGAAACCAGCTCTGTTAAAAATGTGGAGAGTTTGTTTTTCTTTTGCAAATTTATCAAAAAAGGACAAATATGTTTCTCCAAAACAAAAAGACTATTAAAAAAACCCAAGAATTAAAATGGACTTTTTTGGCTTACCAGGTTGGCACTAGAATTTTCATGTATTTTTAGGTTTTCAACATTTGACAGTTTCTGTGTAATTTCTCTAATATTCTGACCTGCACATAAGCTTGTTTTACATGCAGTAGAAGACCAAGTGAAAAAAGACGTGGGACAACCAGCCTCCTTATTGACTTCTACCTCAGTTAGAGGTCCTTGCTAACTTGCCTACAAGAGAAGATGTATTGAATTTTTTTTTGCAGGCTGTACAACTACTACATTGACACGAGCTTCCTATCTGGGTAGGAAATAGTTGGAATTTAAGTTTCTCCCATCATGAAATGAGTCTTGTCCTTCTGAAAATGGTGGCTTTGCAGAAATGGCTTTTTTTCCACTGGAAAATAACTTTGCATTAAAACTTCCAGAGAGCTTTTGTGAATATAGATACATTTTCTTCTCCTATGGATAAGACAAAAAGAATCCGAGATCACGCCATAATTCAATACTGGGGCTGGAGGCTTGCCTTGAAATTATAAAAATTCTCAGTATGGAAACCATGCTTTGCTCTGTGCTTTCAGAAGAAACTCTATAAATGTAATTCGTGAGGTCTCTAATATCCAGTAATCATTTTCCTTCGTACAGGTCAGACTATTTTAAGTTTTAGGGCAAATACAAAATTGTGAAGTAAGTCTAAAGTTGTCCTTTTTATTTTATTTTTATTTTTACTATTTGTATAGTTAATATCATGAGGCTCTGTCAGTTTGTCAAACTGAGTCAAGTAAAAATTGGGAGGATTTGCACCGGGCATGGTAGTCAGGGAGCAGCATCAAAACAACATGAAGTAGCTTTGATGGACGTTATAGAAAAATGTCCTACTTATTCTTCCTTTGGTTGCAAGGAAAACTTCAACTGCTACTTTGAATTTACCAACAGTGCTAAGTTATTTCTTCTTAATAGCTAGTTAATTTTTCACCTGATTGATTTTTCGCTGAACCATTACCCTTCACTGATAGCTGTCATTGACACAAATTTTGCTCGTTTTAATTACAGCTTATACCAAGATTTACTTTTGTGTCTTAGTTCAAGCTGAAAGTCACATTTTATCATGTAAACAAAACAATTAAAAATGCATGGAGAGGAATAGCTGTGAATAATGTACTCATATAAATGGCTTACACAAGACAGAATGATACATAATGCTTATGGCACAAATGTGTTGTCTCCCATCTTGCTGCTATTGTATTACTTCATTATAGATTAAATGTATAACGTGACATTAATTACTTATTTTCCTGTGTTGCTGGGTTAGCATTTCACTGTGCAATAGCCCCCCGTTCTTCATAAAAGCTTGAATTTTTGCTCTTGGGTGAGCTGATATGAAATCCCCTTAGCGTTTCAGCTGCCATATAATTAACTGTTAAACCAAACTCCGTGAAGAATCAGAATAGATCTAATGGGTGTCAAGGAACGCAAAGTGATCAGTGCTAACAAGGAAGGATGACAGTCCAGTGAGTATTTCTACAAACACATCCAAAATGCCCTGTGGTTGATGGTTCCTTAAAGGAGGATGCTTGATCATTTATCCATTGAACCTATCCCAAGACTTTTTCTATTCACGATTATTATTTTGAGTAGAATATCACTACTTCTTATGGAGAAAACTTCAGGTAATGCACCCTGGTGTGAGGACATGGACCAAGGTCTCGCTTTGTTGAGCTTCCTGACTTGTTATATTCAAGGCTGAATTAATAAATCAACAGCCGCCTGCCTGAGCTGGAAGGAGCTGCATCTCACCTCTGTTGGATTGCTTAAGCATCTAGTCTTTTACCTGCAGGTTAGGCCTTGGCTGTTTGACTTTGCAGTGCAAGCATATGCACAGGTGTGCGTACTCAGGTATGCTGAGAGGCTCTTTATCTCAGGTGCAGAAGGGCACTGGGTGTCACTGGGGAGGCTGCACCTCCCCAGGGCATTTTGCTCTCGGGGTTCATCGGAGGAGTTGATTATAGTGGGAGAGAGGAGTGCTTGGGGAGCGCTCAGGTTGGCACTGATGCTTTAATAGGAGGAAGGGCCTTGTGAAACTAAAAGGGTATACTCTGAGGATGCCTGCCCAGTACTGCTGCTTTAAAAGTGGGCAAACATTAAGCTGCAGACAGGTATCCTGCATGTGGGACAGTGTTGGCACAAAAGAGTTACTATGTGCTGTAAGGAGTAACAGTATTTTGCAATAGCTCCTCAGTGGAGCAGGTTCTGCCACTGCCTTAACAAGCAGTGCAATACAAACAAGTCTTGAATCAGAGATATTGCACAACTTGGGCAGGGGGGTGGTGGTGGTGGTTGAAATTCACCTTGGGAAACAAATATTTGTGAATAGTCGCTTCATAAATACATTCATGATGAATATTCATCTGCTGTACAGAGGAGTTTCTGACTGGGATTTGGCTTGCATGCACGTACTAGGACAATTTTTCTACCACAGACAATTAGAATAATTTAGAGCAAGACATGATGAGAATAAAAAGTAGAAAGGGCAGTTGTAGTTGCCTTAATGATTCTGTTTCATCTAAAAAATGGTCCATTTCATTTCCAAGAACATCTGCCATAGTAATTTTTAATTATTTTCTGATTTCAGCATAAATAATATAGAAGGTGATTATATTTGATTGAAAAAAACCCAAACATTATATCTATTAATTTTTAAGCGTAGTTCAGGTTGGAAGGGACCTCAGGAGCTCTCCAGTCCAACCTCTGGCTGAAAGCAGTGTCAGCTATGAGATCTGAGTGAGTTGCTCAGAGCGTTATTTGGTCCTTGAGAACCTCCAAGGATGGACACTGCATATATTTATTATGTGTATTTGTTTTTCTCAACTAAGGAAAACATACGATTTTGGACTGAAACTGAATGAGACATTGAAGTTACCGTGGGATGAATCTGAATGAGTTTTCAGGAACAGGATAGTAACTTCCAGCATGTGGTTTCACCCTGGTGTAAGTGGGAGGCAGACTACATCCCAATAGAAAGGGGAGTGCTCCCTTGCTGCTAATGCAGGCAGAAGTGTGAATTGTGGGCACATGCCATCAAAAAGTAACTCCTGTTGACCGTAGTCTACTTCATTATGATTTGGTTGTATTTTTGTACCATTTCTCACTGGAATCTATCCTCTTACTGTCAGTAGGAGATGAGCAGTTGAAACATACTCCAATTGTCCATCTCAGTTCAAATCTAAGTGAATTTTGATCATTTTGGTACTTCTGCAAAGCGAGAGAGCGAAGGTAAAGGGTTTCTATGCAGATTTGTGGTAGTTTCTTTTGAGGTTTCCCTTTATGGCAACATGCCTTTGACCTGATCAGTCTCACCATTGTGGCGACAAAAGGTTGCTGAGGATAGATAGCTACGTAGGCCAGAATCATGCCAAAGCTTTGCAGGAAATAGATTTGATTAGATTAGACTTCATGTTCTTTTTCCATCCCAGCTACGCTTCCAGAGAAGTAATTACCCTGTTCAACTATGACATGAATGTCAGCAAAGTGAAAAGGCAGTTTTTTCTGCCTTTAGCAAAACTGTAGCATAGAGTTTGCATTAACTCTCACTCTTCTCACTTAATATTAACAGAACTATAATCACCTTCCTCAAAGTCATGCCCTGTGGTGTGATTCCAGTTGTACAAAGTGGCTGTTCTGATGATCTGGTGTTACATCCACACCATAGGCACACTTAGACGCTGGGAAAGCCACAACTGTGGGAAATGCACTTACTCTCCTTCTGCTTCCATTCCTACACAGGCATATTCTTCCCTAATTTAATTAAATGTCAGGGGAAACTCTGATCTGTGACATCCAGAGGGACCGTTTTGAGCCTCACAAGGTTTAGAAATGTAGGAAGAAAAAGAGGCTATAGGCAAATGAATTGTTGTTCCTTTTCACTTTTGAATTATGGAGCAAGAAATCTAAATTTAAATGTGTCATCCTGCATGCATAACTTTTCTTGACTCAACCAAATTTGTGTATTGTCTAGAGAAAATTGGAACTTATGCTCGGTTGTTACTAGTCACGGCTTACTTCTGTTTTTATTTTTCCTTCCACATTTCAGTCACATAGATTAAAAAAGAGCAAACTGTATTGGGTCTAACAGGATACACAGTAATGTGACATGAATTGACCACAAGCAAAAAACCTTTGTGGTTAGATACTGTTCTTTTACTCATCAATTTAGAATTATTAAAATGTGAGTAATACTAAATAAAATGTTAGAATATTATCTACAATGGCATGAATCTCTAGCCTGTATATTACTTGTGTTGTTTCATCCTTCTGTATTTGCAGATGCATTTGTCTTAGCGTTATGAACAAAAGCACATGAGATTGAAGGCACAAGTGAGTTTTAGAAAGAGCTTACCTATAGTATTGGCAGGCAAGAAGATGCTAGAAGTGTGGGGTTTCCACATTGATTGTGCAGCCTGCCTCTCTGTCAGGATAACGTGTGAAGTACTAGTCAAACAGGTTCTGCTATATTTTTCTCAAAAGGGACTAAGCTTCTATTGGTAATCATTGCAATATCTGAAAGTTACAACAGTTTTATTATAAAAGTGGTGTTTAGACAATGTTTTAGTTCAATTTAGAGACATCTTGTGATCTAAGAGAGCCGTCTTGAGAGAGGCAGTGATACCAGCTTAACTAATCATCACCATCGGTTTAACTAATTCAACGTCAGCTTTATTTTGCTTTCATTTTTTAATGAGGTATAGACTGTAACTACCAAAGCAATAAATATTTCAAAATATTATGTTTATTTCCATAAGAATAACTTTCATGAGGCATGACTCTAATTCCTGTGTGCTTTATTTTTCTGTACTGCATATGAAGTCTAGTATGTTCGCCGAGTCAAGCCAGACAGGATATATAAACAGTACGTTGTCTCTGCCAACTATACTGGTAGCTTTGAGTGCTTTGCATTATTTATTTGAAAGTGTCTGTTGCTTAAACATTGCCTTTGACTGCATGCTTTTTAAGTGACAGGAAGTGTACCAGTTTGGATCCATTTAGTGAAAAGCAAAAGCTCCTTCCCATAAATTTTGAGCTGCAACAATAAGAAACAGTGTCAGAAATGGTAGTGAATCAAGTTCTGTGTGGAAGTGGTAATTGAATCTTCTAAACAAATGGTTGCATTGCTGTCTGTGCTTCGACTTTCATTTCTCACCACTGCCATTTATACAATGAGGGTGTAACATGATTATGCCATCCTTGGTTGTTCAGGCAATCTAAAAAACTCATAAGAAAAGGATTGACAGCTAATATTCATAATTTAAAACACAATATTCTCTATTCTGAATACAATAGTCTTGAACATCTACTATAGATTATTCTGCCTGTCATTTAATGTGAGGCTCCAGCAGACCGACTGAGATCCAGATTTCAAAAGCCTTGAAGATCCTACAAGTTTATTTCACTGGGATTTATACTTAGCATTAAATTTCCTAAGGAACCCTACAAGAATGCTGAGAAGCGCAGACACACAAGAAATCTTCAGGCAGTTCCCCTCTGACTCCTGCACTGAGTTCTCCTAATAGTAAGGGGGGTGTCTGGTGGTGGTTCCTGATTCTGCAAATCCTGCATATGGACTGCCATTCAAGCTCTGTGTTAATTGGGCAATAGTTGACAAAGCCGCTACCCTAGAGTAGGAAATGTGAAATACTTCCAACAGAGGTTCCCTGAAATTCCTACAGTCTGGGCTTTACTGAAATTTCATTTTACAAGCAGAGTGTAAGCATACTTTTCCTCAAAATGAGAAAAATTGTTTACAATGATCTCAATATTTCACTGAGGCCATTTCAGAAGAAAAGTCACGATCCTTAGTCATACGAGATGTGGACTGGAGAACCTACAAGAAAACTGGAGCACATTGTCTCTTCTTAGTATTAGTTTGAGTCAGTAAAATAGAAAATGATAGGCTGAGAAAGTTAATTTAGAAGAATTGTCTTTAAAAAAGCTTGCAAAGCCTTTCTAGTTGTTTCATAATAGAAAGGCTAAATATTTTGTTTTGAATGTCTCGGAATGTTTTTTAACTCGAGTATTAATTTATTTTGATGATTTTAAATTTATTTGCAGTGCTCACAAAAAGTTTTATTTTGCTTTGTTTTTTTAATGTCATTTTGAAATGGTTTCTGTCATTCAGAAGTCATACTGTCTGGAAAATAAACTCTTAATCTTAGCAAAAGAAATAAATCATTATGCTCTAGAAATAAGGTGACTTCTTCCAAAGCAAAATATTAAAAAGGGACAAGCCTCTCAAATTGTACAAGTCTTTAGCTTTCTATATTTATTTTATGAGAGTCTATGGGATATATATGTTTCTTCATAAAATACAACAGAATACTTCTTTATTGATACTTGTTTAAAATAAAAATTAACACATGTACAAGATAAAGATAGCCATTTCAGAGTATTTCTTTATCACTTAATTGAATTGCTTTTTAATAAATAAATATAGTAAAACAAAATTTCTAGTAATGCCAAGCTGATCACAAATGTGGGGGTGGAAGGGAAGGTGTAGGAAAAAACAATAGTATGGTAATTTAGGAGTAAATAGTTTTTGAGTCTGGTATTGTTGGAAATGCTAGATTGAATGCTGTCATAGGAGTAATAAAGCCTGAGAATGGATGAGGATGCATATCTGAGCAGGATTAAAAGTTTAGGGACTATTTTCTGTTTAAGATTGCCCATATGTTTTAAGTACTGTAATGTCAACCAGAGAAATCCTTATTACACGCTTTGTACTGGAAGACTTCAGTGTTATGAGAGTGCTGACCTTAGATTGATGGCAGGGTTTTCTTGAATAAGCAATCTAAATAATGATTCGGCAATTATACTAGTGTATTTCAAATATTATTTTATCTGCGACTTGGAAATCGGATAATGAAGACACTGTGTTCCAAATCCATGGTTTAGCATAATTCAAGTCCAGTAAGCTTTTCATGACTTTTTAAAACCAAGTTTTATAGTGCAAACATAATGTGGTTACAAAATAGAGGTGGAAAAAGATGTCATTGGGATGAGTCACTGTTGGGAGTGGAGATTCTATTTTGGTTACGTTTTTGATATAAGTCCATTCACTGTTGCATTAATAACATTTTTGCTTGGTTTCTTAACTTCAATATATATGTGCATATGATATGTAATACTATTTGAAAACATACTATATATATTTTACTACAAAAAAAGAAGATTTCACATTGATTCAATATAAAAACCACATAGAATTTAGAATCTTCCCAGGGGTCCTGTCCTATTCCCATTTAGACGGGTACCTTCCTGTTGTTCTCTGTTAAAATAGGCTCAGGGTCACAGTATAAATTTGAGAGTATTAAAGTATTTTTTCTTCTCTTTGAAATTACTTCCACAGCACCTTAAAATGTCCTTGATGTTTTAGTGGTTCTTTCCTACAGATGATGGTTGCTGCTCCTAATAGCTGATAGTTTGATAGAGAAGAGCAAGTTACAGTCTTATTAGGACATACCAAATATAGGCACACTTTGTTTCTATTTTTAACATTAAGAAAAATTCCATAGATGTCTGAAGGCAGGTGACAAGTGAAGGAAAGAGGAGGAATCAAATGGAAAGAAAGCTATAAACAACCTTTGGAATCTAATTAACTGTCAGGGTCCCAAACCACACACACTGATGACTAAATTATTATGGCCTCAATTAAAACAAAAAAAATTTCCTCCCAACTGGCTAGTATAGGGAGTAATTTATGTAAGACTTATTATTATATCTGCTTGTTGACTTTTCTTTCTTTCTTTCTTTCTTCATTCTACTTAATGATACTTAGAGCCCTAGCGATGTTTTGAATATCATATGGAAATACTGTCTCCAGCTAATGTTAAAGAAATGCACATTTAAAACTCTGCATTCCTAAGATTAACCAAAATGAAGCTCAGACCAGGTGGTTGTCATGTTAGTTGATTCAGTGTGTAAAAACCAAAAATGTCCTCACAAAAACCGAATGATCAGACCTGAAAATAATGAGTAGTAGCAAGATTTAAATATCCTTTGGCCTTTTGTGAAGGTGGGAATTTAAAAAAAAAAAAAAAATTTCATTTGACCTACTGAAAGTCAGCTTGCACCTGATGTTCTCAGTGCTGCTGTCTGGAGGTACCAATTTCTTCTCTATGAATTGGGTAGCTGCAAACTTGAAAATGAGATTGTGTATTGGGTTTGCATGGCAAGGTTTTGGTAGTGGGGGGGCTACAGGAGTGGCTTCCATGAGAAGCTGCTAGAAGCTTCTCCCCATGTCTGACAGAGCCAATGCCAACCGGCTCTAAGACAGACCCGCCGCTGGCCAAGGCTAAGCCCATCATCGATGGTGGTACACCTCTGGGATAACATATTTAAGAAGGGGGGAAAAAACTGCTGTGAAAACAGCAGCCAGAGAGAGGAGTGAGAACATGTGAGAGAAACAGCCCTGCAGACCCCAAGGTCAGTGAAGAAGGAGGGGGAAGACATGCTCCAGACACCGGAGCAGAGATTCCCCTGCAGCCCGTGGTGGGGAAGACCATGTTGAGGCAGGCTGTGCCCCTGCAGCCCATGGAGGTCTGTGGTAGAGCAGATAGCCACCTGCAGCCTGTGGGTGCCCACAGTGGAGCAGGTGGGCACCCGAAGGAGGCTGTGACCCCGTGGGAAGCCCGTGCTGGAGCAGGCTCCTGGCAGGAACTGTGGCTCTGTGGAGAGAGGAGCCCATGTGGGAGCAGGTTTTATGGCAGGACTTGTGACCCCATGGGGGACTCACAGTGGAGCAGTCTGTTCCTGAAGGACTGCACCCCATGGTAGGGAGCCACGCTGGAGCAGTTCATGAAGAACTGCAGCCCGTGGGAAGGACCCATCCCAAAGAAGTTCATAAAGGAGCGTGTCCTGTGGGAGGGACCCCGCGCCGGAGCAGGGGAAGAGTGTGAGGAGTCCTGCCCCTGAGGAGGAAGGAGCGGCAGAGTTGATATGTGATGAACTGACCCCAAGCCCCATTCCCCGTTGCCCTGTGCCGCCGCGGGGAGGAGGTAGAGAAAATCGGGAGTGGAGTTGTGCCAGGAAGAAGGGAGGGGTGGGGGGAAGGTGTTTTGAGATTTGGTTTTATTTCTCATTACCCTACTCTGATTGGATTGGTAATAAATTAAATTAATTTCCCCAAGTTGAGTCTATTTTGTCCATGACGGTAATTGGTTGAGTGATGTCTCCCTGTCCTTATCTCGACCCATGAGCCTTTTGTTATATTTTCTATCCCCTGTCCAGTTGAGGAGGGACAGTGACAGAGCAGCTTTGGTGGGTACCTGGCAGCCAGCCAGGGCCAACCCACCACAGATGGTTAGTCAAGTCCCTTTCATCATGCCTTGAATCACTGTGAGTTTTTTCTGCACTCATCAAAGCTGGAGGTAAAGTCAAAATACAGCATGTCCAGCATGTTATCTCTAACATACAGTTTAGGGAAGAGCAACAGGGGACATAAGGAGAGGATAGCTGGGACAAGAAATACAGTATTTTTATATTTGAGAAGGAACGGTAGCAAATCCTGTATCTTTTCCTGCCTGAACAAAGAAAGTAAAGTAACTGTGTTACAGGTCCTCTCATTGCAAGTTTTTTATGTGGCATGTCTGGTTCATCTCATTTTAAAGTTATCAAAGGTGTGGAGCTACACTTGGTAGGGGAGACTTTCCTCAGGGCTTGATAAATCCATCCTCAGACTAATTCTTGCAGCTTGATGGGAAGCATATTGCAGTTCCTGAGCCTTTCAGACTCGTTTGCAGGCTCTCGTGGGTTTGTCTGTCCACAAAACTGCTTCTCGGGAAACAGTGGACCCAGTTAATGTGTCCTGTATTTGTCAGCTGACCAGCATTCATTTTTCACACTAATCAAGTTTTATAGGTTAAAAAAGCATATACTGTGGATTCAGGGAAAGCAGAAGTTTACAGTCTTGATTGCAAAATTTAGAAAAGAGCTGTAACATGAGGAAGTAAAATCATCAGTGTAGCCTTAGGGTTTATCAGAGGTGAAATAATTTCCTTTGCGTTGCTTAGGATTGTTGAGGTAAAACTTGGCCTTAGGCCAAGGGGGGCAATTCAGCTGGTAGACACCCCTTTGCGGGATGCGAAGCCTCCCAGTGGGAGCCTGAAGCCGGCTGTGTAAGGGAGGTGCTCGCCTTGTTCCAGGCTCTGCTGAACAATGGTCATAGTGAGAATTTCCTGTGACTTTCTCAGGGACGGGACTCCCCCTGCCCTCACCTTTTGGCACTTTTAACCTGTCTCGTGCTGCTTATCAGAGGATGCATGGCTCTTCCTTTTCGCTGACTTCTCTCAGATTATTGCTGTGCTCATTAGTCCATTTCTCAGGCTTCGGTGGCTTCCCCCTTGTCAGCTTTCCAAGACTGCTATCAGTCTTCTAAAATCAATAAGAGCATTGATTGTACAACTGTTCTCTTAATTTTATAGTCTCTACCATGTCCATAGCTTTTCATAGAAATCATGCAGGGTATGAATAATCCTGACATCAAACTTGGCATTAACTGAAAGTTTTAACACCGTAACTTTTGTTGGTTGCATACGTGTGTACATCCATATGAAACAATGATGTTTCTAACCTAAGGGGCCAGTTTCTGATGCCATTACTCGCCTTGCCTTGTGTCTTTTAATCGTGAGCACTAACACACAGTAGGTCTGTTCACATAGTTCAAATCTGAGTAACATGGCAGAATTTAGTTTTTTAAAAAAATATATACATATGTGAGAAAATCATCAACTTTCAGTTTTCATAAGTGATAATATCTAAAGAAAACTCCTCCTGAATATCTGGAATGCTGCAGTTTCAAGTGCAGCTGGGGCAGTCATGGCCACAACTTACCATGTCTGGTGTCTGAGGGCAAAATATTCACAATAATAGTTTTCTTCAAGCTGGTTCTTTCATATAGGTAGACTCCTTTAACAATTTATGTTATGTCTTTTCTCTCTGTTCATATGTGAAGTATCTGCTTTAGTGGAGGATAGATTGTGATCCATGTGTGCTTTGTTTTCCTGTTTTATAGAGATGTATTAAACTCATTCCCAATGTTCTTGAAGCATTGAGGTATTTTGCTGCTTTGGGCCTGTTGCTAAATGTAGCTTGGAAAGGTAGAAGTCAAGAAACTTGTCCAAATGCTGGAGATCACAATCTTTGTTATTTGAATTTAATGAACGTTTGGGTCATAACCTGTGTGTATTTGCTGAGAATAACCACTTTTTTTTTTCTTTAAAAACTAATAAATGCAGAACTCCGTTAAAAGTTTTGCTTGTTGTAGATTCATGGGTAATGGTACATGTAGTTTAATTTACATTTTACAGTTGCTCTTAGCTTTAATTTTTAAAATATAACTGAGTAACAAAACTTCATCTGGAAAATCAGACAAATGAGATTATTTTCTGATAATGAAAGTCAGCAACGTATAGCCTGATTCCTTGTGATAGGGATAAATATATTTGCACTAATGTTCTTAAAACGCAACTATTAGTTTTTAATGAATGTAAGAGATTTACTTTTTTAGCAGAGCTACTAAAATAATAATCATACATAAAGGAGTACTTCACACAAGCTCAGAAAATTATATTCAGAGATTTAGCTAGGGAATTTGGTTCTGGTTTGAAAGATAACGTTCATTTATATATACAAAAAATTGTTTAGTTCATTAGCATACTTTTATTCTGCAGACACTAAAAAGCTTTAATGCCCCCAGAATTACTTAGATGTAACTTAGTTTTATGAGTTATCAGGCACTAAAGATATAAATAGCCTTATTATTCTGTCACAGCTAGTGCAGTACTGTTCCAGAACACCACTATTGCACAATAGGAGGCATTGTAAAGGGTGGGTTTTTTTTTCCCCCACTAGTGTACCAGATTAGCTTGATTCTGAGAAAATATACTGACAGAAAGCGGATGTGTGATTTTAAGACATCTGGTGAAGTGCAGACTTTCACATTAAAGCAGTAAAATGTGTCTAATGGGCAGGCACTATGTTTTTTGAAGTGAGACTTTTGATTTATAATCTAATGCAGCACCAATGGAAGATTAGTCAAGTGATTTTAATGAATGAGAAAAGTGGTCGGACCAAAATGTGCTACCTTCATGCTGGAGACAGTTTTCACTTGCTCACATATATGAATAGATGTATATATATACGTATATGAAAGTGTAGTGCCATTGGTGATGGAAACCAATGGAGTTGCAATTATGTAAAACTGGAATAAGGAAGCAGACATTTGGACTCTTACCTTAATTTGTAAGAACTCAGCTAGGTGTCACCAACAGGTATCAATAGGAGTCATCTGGCTACAAAATGCATTGCACTTTGGGAATTTCTCATAAATTGAAATTAATCTCTCCCTGTTCTCCAAAGAAACCCATGACATGCTGTATAGAGCTTAGTATCAAACAGCAGAGATAAATATCAATATATCATC